>RJWM01000730.1:0-30147 GCA_004363535.1 Dasyprocta punctata
AGGAAAGAAAAAACTCAGATTCATGCAATAAGAAATGAAAAGGGTGAAATCACTACAGACCCTGTGGAAATACAGAAGATCATCAACACCTACTTCAAAAACCTTTACTCACATAGATTCGATAACACAGAAGAAATGGACAGATTCCTAGAAACCTATGAATTACCAAAGCTGAATCAAGAAGATGAAAAATGCTGAATAACCCAATTTCAGTTAATGAAATTGAAAATGTAGTTAGAACCTTATCAACAAAGAAAAGCCCGGGTCCTGATGGATTCACTGTTGAATTCTACAAGAAATTTAGGGAAGACTTAATGCCAACACTCCTCAAACTCTTCAGTGAAATTGAAAGGGAAGCAAGTCTCCCTAACTCATTCCTGGAAACAAGTATTACCCTAATACCAAAACCAGAGAAAGACCCAACCAAAAAAGAAAATTAGAGGCTAAAAAACTGCTCAAAGAGCAAGAGTAATTGGGAAAGGGAAAAGGAGGAAAGAAGGAAGGAAGAAGGAAAAAGACATAAATCTGTATATATGTAAATGTAAGATAACTAAAATGACTATACTGCTGAATGTATTAGTTATTGAGAAAGATTGGTTAATACTCATATGATTAGATCAATTTTGCATGTCTATATCTGTTAATGTAAACAACTGTGTTGAAGGTAACGATAAGCAATATTGCAACCATTGTCAAGTTCCTGTCATCTTGTTTTGTAAACCTATAATGTTACTGTTGTGGATTCGCAGTTGTCCTTTGTTTTTCTCTTTTGCTTTTTGTCTTTCTTATGTGTGCCTTTTTTTTCTCTTAAATAAAAAAAACAAAGTATCAATATTTACAAACATCATCAGTAAAATTTAAAATTTGTATATAGAAGAAACAATAACTTACATTTTGTGGTACTTTCAAAACTTTTTCATATATATAATCTTTTTATCTCTATACAAATCCAGAAATCTAAGCACCTAGGATTTCTAATTTTTAGTTAAAAAAAATCTAAAATGGCTACATTACTCCTAAGAGCCACTAATCCTCCTGACTCCAAATTTTCTTCTCTTTGCAGCACTCTTACTAGACAAGCATTGTAGCTCAAGCTTTGTGTTAAATTGGTTTTTTGATCTGCTTATTCTGAAAATACAGTCTTCCATATTTCATTGTGAACTTAAAGACAATTTATTTAGGGAAGCACACATGTTCATCATGAGTGATCAGCTAAGCAATCATTGTTTAGTAATTTAATATGCATCTTCATGATTTGCTTATTAAATTTAATTGCATCCAAATATCATGATTAAACTTACATGAATAAGTAGATAGCTTCCAATTACACAGACACTCAGTACATTCATAATATAGAAAAGAACTCAATGTGAAAAAGTAGATATTTCATAAAATATTAAAAATGTTTTCCAGTAGCCTAATAACTTGAGATACCACAAAAATTTTGGAGCCATATGGGTTTGGTGACTTGATATGAGAAGCAGTCATAGAGCCAAACTAAACTTCTGAAGTTAGTGAACTAACATTTCAATGTTTTGATAGGCCGTAATCTGCTTTTTTTACAGAACACCTATAAAAAAAAACAAGTAAATGAAAGAAATTATGAGACAAGCAAACATTTTCCTGATATATTTTGCCAGATGAAGTCCTTCAAGTGAGGATCACTGATCTAGTTAGTAATTCTAGATCCTCCAAGTCTAAAGGTTTGTTATATTCATATACTACTGGAACTCTTACAAGTGATACTTAATGATAGGAAAAGAACAGTGTTGTACTATGAAACAGGTATCATAGTCAGAAGCACTGATTAACTCCAGGTCATTCACTTTTCACAAAGGTCATACCATATCCCAAAGAGATGAAAACTGGTTCATGAAAAATGAAAATTTTTATTCTCTTTGTCTATAAATTACAGAAATATGTAAGCACATAAACAGACATTATATTGTGGCATTAAAATTTCAAGGGAAGGGAAGAACAATAAGAGAAAAATGTCTATAAAAGCTCATCAGAGGGCAAAAATTGAAAACATAAAGAGAAACATTGCTCTGAAAAAGCAAGTATTAACAAACCACACCCTACATTAAATAAAGATCTCCTACTTTATATAATTCTGGTAGTCTTTCTAAATGAAGCACACCAGTCAAAGTAATACATTAAATAAATTATTTAGAATTAGTTATGGAATACATATTGACAGCTACATAGTGCCAATTATATATCTGAAAAGAAGTAAATATTTCTCAAATACTGAATTATACATGGTCAAAAAGTGACAAGTGTTTTATGTTTTCCATATCATTTTAAGCATTTAACTATGCATTAATGATGTTACTTCATTCAGTGAAATAAATCCACCACCACCCTCCCAGAAAAGAGTTATGCTCTATTTTCTGGAATAATTAGGGTGATTCTCATAGGAGTGCTATTTGGCTTTGAAAGTTTTTTTTTTAATTCTTGAGTAATATACTAAAAACAAGAATAAGAGTAAAACTACAGTGGAACAGTAGTCCTCCTTTAATAACACAGTAAAGAAAGTATGCATATAGAGAAATAATAATTAAAATTATTTCATTTGTTTTAACTTTAAATATCTGGAATTCCCCTAATACTATACTTTCAAATACAGTCTAACTTGAAATGTAAACTCAGTCCCTTAAAACAAGGGGAAAATAGAGGATAATATTCCTTAAATATAATCTTAACTATTTTTTAAAGTTTAAATGCTGAAACATTAGAACAATCAACACTAAAAAATTAACAATATAAAAAGATGCCTTCTATTACTATTAAGTTATCAAACTCTTTTGCAATTTCAATTCAATGTTTTGAAATATGAAATGCAAACTTGCAGTATAGTTAAAGAAAGAAATCTTTAGTTTCATTCATGCTAGATGTTGAGCACTATTGGCACTGGAGACAAAAACAAGAGTGTTTGGGGGAAATGTTCAATTTAAAAATGTTTTCTAGGCCTTTACAATTGAAAAGCAGTTGCTTTTACAGGTCCAACGCAAAACCAGATTGAAATACATAGAAAGGAAGCCCTACCAACTCCAAAATTAAGTGCATATAGTTGAGGTCTATCAGAACAACTTATAATATACTAAGGAGAAATCAGGACTATAGTAGTTCCCTACTGGAACTAACCACAGTATATTTCTGGGTGTATCTGTGTAGGTAATTTAAGAGTGATCTTGAGTGCTATATCTGGTCTTGAGTCCTTTCCTGTCTGGTGCTGCTTCCCTGACCTGGTTTCTGGCTACCATGAAGTAAGTGAGCGTCTATGATCCTTCTTTGATGATGTTTCTGCCTTGAAGCCATTACCTGAATCCTCTAAAGCTGTGAGACGATTAAATCTCTCCTGTAAAGTTTTAGTGTCACATATTGTGTTCCAGGGATGGAAAACTTACCAAAGTAACATCACATAGAAATATACTAGAAGAAGTTGGTAAGGGAAGGGAAAGATTTCATTTAAAGGATACAAAGCTTCAGCTATAAGATGAATAGGTATTAGAGGTATACTATATAACATGGCAAATATAGTTTAAAACAATGAATTATACACTTGAACTTTACTAAAATATTAGATCTCAAATGTTCTTAGCCCTCTAAAATAATGGCAATAAAATAAGATAAATTATTTGTTAATTATGGAAGCAATGTTTTCACATAACAAAATAGTATATTGTATATCCTGAACTTACACATTTTATGTATCAATTATACCTTAATAAAGCCAAAAATTAAAAATTAAACATTAAAATATTATATAAGAGTCAAACTAAAAATTTACAAAGCTTTTTCTTTGTACTTCCATATAGTTCAAGATGAAAATGAGTGACAACAACAGAACGTGAAGTAAAAACTTAGAGAGTCAGGTTTGGTGAAGCACCCATATAGTCTCACATTCAAGAGGCTGAGGCAGGAGGATCATGAATTTCAGTACAGCCTCAGCTACATACTAAGCTCTTGCCTCAAATAAAAAAAATAATACTAAAGCAAAATTTGGAACTGAAAAAGAGGTGAAAATAAAGCAAAGCATAAAAAAGATAAGAGAATACGAAAATCTAAAACAAAATAGCAAAATGAAAAACACCATTGCTGTTCTAATTCAGGAAAGTGGATTTAAAAGGTACACTGAAACAAAAGACAGTGGCAACAAAACTTAGAAGGTGATTTGACTCAAGAAAGTAGAATCTCTAGACCAGAGCATAGAATTGTCCAAAGTATACAGGACTAAAATCATAGACCAAGCCCTGGAAAGGATGAAGGGTTAAGGACCCTAACAGAGAGCACTGGGAAAAACTGTTTGGGACATGATTAAATTTCTAGTTACTCTAGTGAGCATAGCATATTACTGGGCAGCTGCCTAACAAACAACTTGGTAGATACTTGGAAGGATTTGGAGAAGAGGGGCCAGAAAATTATGGAACTAGTCAGGGAACTGGAGAACACATGACAGGGTAAAAGGTGCAAGCTTCTTATTGAAAACAAGGCAACTGAATGAACTACAGGATGAGAAATGTGAAGTACTTCTGGCTCCAGTCTTAGTTGCTTTTATCTCTCAGCCTCTGACAGCCTTACTCAAGAAATAAGGGGTTCTTGTGTAAGGAACCTAGCCAGTCCAAAAGAGAAAGCCTCAATATATGAACAGTGGTTCTGCAATACCAGCTAGAAAACATCAACATGAATCTCAAATTCTAGAATCCCCACTGCCACACTGAGGGGAGATAGCTGGCATTATCAGTTATCCGAGGAAAGTTTATAGCATAGATGATAAAAACCAAAACAGCAAAGCAGAGGCAAATTCTTGGAAGAAGAGACATTATGTAACAAGAAATGCTTAAAAATTGTGAGTCAGAGAACATTCAAAAAACAAAGATAAAAGGACTTAGAAAGTAAAAGAAATTAACAGAAGGGGGAAGAGGAAGGAGATACACTATTATTCTATGGATATACTTTGGCTTATGTTCCTTATTTAAAATATGTATATTTTATACAACAATATTAATATATGTCATTTAGGTTTTTTTCATTTTTACAACCAGAGATAAAATAGCCTTGAAATTTAAAACAAATGTATATTTAAACATTTCTGGATCATGTGCTCTGTTAGATGAGTCAAAATTATCAAAAAAGAAACCAAAGGCTGGTAATGTAGCTCACTTGCAGAGCACGAGCTTAACACACAAAAGGGCCATGGTCAATGCCAGTAAAGAAAACAGAAGAGAGGAGAGAACTAGTAAAGGGACAATCCAGGATTAAAAGTCAGAATGTCTGGACCTCAGAAATTGTGCTCCTCTGCTACAGGCTAATAAATTATTCTGTAATTTAATTGGTAACATAAGACAAAGGATTAATTATCTTGAAGTACTTCATAAAACCACAAGAAAAATGACGTTACCTAACATAAACAATGAATAAAAGACATGAAAAGGTGATTAATAAAAAATAATAATGTTAACCAAACCATAAAAGGTTTATTTATTACCCGTGGTAATTGAAAATTAAAACAGGATGGAATTGGTAAAGATTAAATAGGATGATAAATCTCAGTGTTGACGAAGTGTTGTAAATATAGGCATTCTGTTTCCTTACTGATAGAATGTAAACTGGAATGTTTGCAGATTTATAAAATATATCGAAGTGCACACACTCTAACATCCATAAATGCTAATAAATTAATATTTTGAGTCAAGTGTCATTTTTATTTTATTAGTGTTTGTTTTATATTTTCCGAATATTCTAAAATGAACCAGAGATTATTTGCATTTAAAAATTACTGAAAAAAAATTTAATAGATCAAAATCCAGGAATTCCTTCAAATAAATTTACACTAAGTAAACAATACATGGGAAAAATAACTATAAATATAAATCTCATGTATCATTTTTATTTAAAACAAAACAGCTCAAATGCTTAATAATTTAGGATGTCTAAATAAATATACTCACAGGAAACATGAAGAAATTCTAACAATGTAAAGATAACTGAGGAAAGAGGACACAAGTTTTTAAATAGATACATTTTTAATATTCTCACATGAGTAATATCTGAGTTAATAGTATTGTAGGGTGGGGCAGAAAGTATTGTAAAGTTTTTCTTCTTCATATTTTCATTTAATTTTTGGTTTTATCTGACAGTTTATAATATTTTATATAATATAATATACAAATATTAAATATATTATTAAATGTTTATATATTATTTTAATAGTATTTAATTTGCAAAGTATAAAAACTGAAAATGTATAAAAAAATGTACTCTGGCATTAAGAGTTATATAAGGTTCTCACACAAATAAATAATAAAAAGATTGAATGAGCAAACGAATTGATGAACTATTCAAATAATTGAAAATGAAAATAATTTAAAAATCAACCTTGCCCATTCATTAGTACTCAAAAATATGAATTATACAAAAAAGAAATTGCTCATTCCTCTTTAACAAAGCTTTTTTCAATTAGTAGCCCATATTTTTAAGAGTGTTAAGATGCAAAGTTATATATGCTTTTGTAAGAGAATAAAAAATACTACATGATTGTGTAAATATTACTGTGGCAGATAGTTGTCATTTTCTTCTCAAACCTTTACCCATCCACATTCCTTCTGAACTGAAGGGCACTGACATATTTGATAGTGGATTTCCCAGATTCCCTTGCCAAGGGATTTGTGTGTAGATTCTGCCCCTGGAAATGTAGCAACCCTGAAAATGTAGCTACGTGTCACTCAAAAGAACCCACTGCAAAGCAGATAGTTGCCTAACAGCTTCCAGTTTTGCCATCTGAGGGTCTATCATAGTATTCCACCAACTGCACAGTTCGTGCTGACAGCAGCCAATGACTAAGCATGATAGAAACATTTCAGCCTGCCTATTATGTTACACACACACACACACACACGCACATACCAATAAACTTCTTTTAATGGCATACTTTACTAAGACTCTCAATTGTCCTGATCAAGACCTTTTCAAAACTATACTGAAGTTTTAGGGTCTTTCTCCTAGATCTTCCTCCTTTTCTCTCATAGGTGTCAGGCACTCATTTTGGTCTGAAGACTGGCCCAGTCCACTCCTCCCACCCCTCCCCTCTGCCCTTATACTTCAAAGGTGTTTCCCCCATATATTTCTTAAAAATTGAATTCCGTCTTGGAGTCTGCTTCTTGAAGGAAGGCTCAAGATAGGAAGACTGAAAGAATAAAGACCGCATTTTTCTTATTTTGGCTTCACACGTGCTAAGGCAGGGTAGCATGGATGCCAAGGCTTTAGCAATGCTAGCAGAGTCTAGCCTCGTCAGCTGTAACTAGCCTCCCATACTCTTGAAGCATTATGTAGGGCTCTGAGGAGCTGACAATATTGTTTCTTGTTCTGTCCAGTAACTGTACATTTACTTGCCTTATATTTATTCTGTAGAGTGTACTTTTTGCATTACCATGTAATCATGAAATAACAAAAGGATTTTTAAATTTACTAATCAGGTTATCTCATTGAAGCATAACTCTAGGACAGCAACTCTGTCCACATGGTTTAGCAGAATCACTGAGAAAGATGCATGGGTTACATATTTGTTTCTCCTGGTATACTTCTTTTTTCCAACATTTCTCAAACAAATACATATTACTCTGAAAATTAAGTAAATGATAAAATGTGTTATGAAGAGTGCAAAATAGAGTCAGTTTATGTACTTGTCTTTTTTGTTTCACTCAGCATATATTGCTGTCACCACCAAGAATCTTAAAACATTCTGAATGTTTTAAGTGTTCTTAAACTTTAGGATATATAACAATCAGCTACAAACCAGTTCAAGAAAACTAGTGACATCTTAGCTCAATTGCAACAAACAATTTTAACTCCAAGAAGACTAGCATCTGAATATGTCTCCAAGGATCTTCCCAGCCACCCCTCTAAACTAGTTCAACACCACCATCCTCTTTGCTATCTGCTCCACAGTGAAGGCATTCGTTCTTCTGTCACCTCCAGAAAATTCTTTCTTTTATATCCCAGCACCTCTACACAGGCTGCTACCCCTACCTGGATGCACCACCACACCCTCTGTCAAGTTAACTCCCATTCCCCTTGCAGAGCTCAAATTTCCTTCCTGAGAAATGATTTCTCTGAATCCTTTCCACCCATTTTATAGTGTATGCACTCATATCATCCCAAAATGTTATCTTTATATTACTTTAATCATTTATAATTAAATATTTATTTATATGATGGACTGATAAATGTTTTCTCTTTAAATATACTAAAAGCTCCACGAGGACACGGGATAGTGTCTATTTTGCTCAGTTTTGAATCATCAGAACCTGACCTACAGCGCAGTGTTGAACAAACACACAATATATACTTTGTCTTCTGGATAGTGGGATAAATAAACTATCAAATGAATCAAGAAAGAATGAACAGCAATTCCCCAAATGTAATGGTTATTATCTCACTCACACGTCAACTCAAAATCATATTTAAACTCAAATTTGTTTAACTTTGAAAAGTACCCATTCTGACTCACCTGTACTTACCTTCCATTACAATGATAATAACATACATTCGACTTCAGTTAATAAAACTATTTTGGGTTTTCTCATATATGTATGATCCTCAGCTGTGTATATACCTTTCACTCAAAATGCAGGTCCTTTTCCAACCCAAATACACAGGATAACTCATTCTCTTTAGATTTAGTTTGGATGTGGTGGGCAGGAAAAGAAAAGACAAGAAAACATATTAGCTTTCTAAGATTGATGACTGTATTTTTTTCTGTTGGGAACATGGAGTCCTAAACTAAAATATTACCTCTCTGATCCCCAATATCTGAAGCTGTACCTAACGTAATTGCTTCCAAGGGGGAAATACTGCTTATATTTTCTGACTGGTTGTCACAATGTTCTGAGTTAAGGCCTCCCAAAAAGCTCAGTTCAATATAATTGTGAGAATTCAGGGCAGAATCTTTCTGAAGCAGTGTGAGCAGTAAACTTATTTGTCTGTGTGTGAGGGACTGTAACTTCCCAAAGCACAGAAGATTTTATTAAGAAGATGAGAATTTTTGGTTTTTAGGTGTCTCATGTTTCATTTCCAAAAGCTCTGGGTTTCTACAGTATTCTTACATCATGTTAGGAAAAGAGACTGACATAATTCTTCAGTTGGGTGCTCTTGAGAGCAGGATATCACTACAATGGTGTTTTGGCAGAGTTATATATTCACCTATTTCTTTCATCTTCCATATTTACCTATTCTAAAATGACCTATCTGCCACTCTCTTCCTTATACACTCTGTTCTATGCACAACATCCCCTTTGTAATTTCTTGTTATCTCCGGGAAGGCTTGAAATCATTTATAGTTATTATTCTGCCTAAAACATCCTTACCCTTGACATTCTCATAGCTTGAAACTTTATTAGCCAAAGACTTATTGAAAAGTATAATCTCTCCTGCTATAGTTCTTTCTTTTTTGTATGTTTTCTTGGAGAATTTGTGCCATAAAACATACTACGTTATTTATTTTTATTACCTATTCTCAGATAAAAGCCACATGAAGACAACTATTCTTTCAAATATTTTCAACACTGATTGTAGGTACTCAAATATTGTTGAGTAAATAAGCAACATTATCATTAGGAATATTCAGTCTAAAAGATTTCCATAAAATGACCAATAGATTCTATGCAGCTAGGAGGACCTCTTCCCAGAAATAGGATGCTTTTATCAAAGAGATGATAAGATTATCACTAAACAAAAAGTTTCACCTACTATCTGATCAGTCTAGGCTCCTCATACCTATGGGCCAGCAAAAAAACAATCAATGGGGTAAGAAACCCCGGGGAAGAGGGCAGTTAGACACTTACACAATCCACTGGAGAATTTCATGACACTGCCATAATCAAAATTACAATGACCAATATGTAAGAACCACAACTACAGCAGTAGGAATATGAGAGAATTAAGGGCTCAGCACTCTCAGTAAAATATCAGACATGCAGCCTAGAAAAGTAGAAAAAACTGCTAGCTGAAGGAGAGGAAGATCTACAATGGTTGGGGGTGGGCAATGTAAAGAGTATTGGCTTTGGTATAAACCACATTAGTGCCAACTAACCACTACTCCTCAAGTAAGGTCACTTGAAAACTGTGACCAACCAGAATCTTGTGTAAACTTGCCCAGACAGAATGATCTTCAGTGAGAAGCAAGTAGATCTGAAGACAATGAGCAGACTACAGCAGAAATTAGTTGTTAGTACACTGCCAAGAGCCTTTTACTACTGTACTCTTGCCCTGCATTTGCTGTTAAAGTTAATTAACTGTAATTTACGGTCATCCTCTTCTCTGGAGATTTACCCCCCAGTAGAGCACAGACTCTTCCCTGGAGGGGTACTCTCCACCCTAGGGAACAAACCAATCGCTGAGCACAAGAGTAGAAAAGGCTGTTCATTTGGCCACAAAGACGGACCACCTCCAGGAAGCAATTAATGTCTCAAAGCTTTCCCACATGACCAGAGCAGGATAGTCTCCAGCTGAGAGTCTATTTGTGCTTTGTTTTTATCTTCAACTTTATCCCACTTCTCTCACTCTCATTCTCCTGAGAGCAAGTGTTCAGTAAATCACATAAACAAGAATTCTTGACTTGGCTTCCTGGTAGAGAGTCCTGTGTTAAGTCACAGGACATGCGCAGTTCCGCTCCAGATGAATGCATTCTGCTCATTGGCCTAAAAATCTTCACAAATGTGATTTTACCATCAGTTCACAAAATTTTAAAAGAAATCACAACAGTCTAGAATAAATATCATAAGTAGAAGATGCTACGAAGAAAACACAAGAATTTTATGAATTATAATCACTACACAAAATGCAGAATACAAAAAGAGGAAATTGAGGACAAGAGAACAAAAATATCAAAGGCAAACAAATTAACAAAAAAGACAAATTTTAATAGCATATAATATATAAAACTAAAACTACATCTGTGGATTAAAAAGCAGATTAAACACAAGGAACACAGGAAAAAGGGGAATCTGAATAAATATCCCAAATTACATCACAGGGAAACTCAGAGGTTGGAAAACATGAAAACATAGGTTAGTACAACCACAGCAAAACTAAAATTTCATTTGATCTAATAATTTTCCTTCTAAGTATCTTCCTAAAAAACTTAAAAGCATATCACAGTGATGTATACATACCTATGTTTATAACAACACAATTTATAATAGCTGAATCTTGAAAATTGTCTATAAACCACCAACAGATGATTAGATAAAGAAAATGTGGTTTTTGCCCATAAGAGAGTATTATTCTGCCATAAAGAAAGATAAACTTGAGTCATTCACAGATAAATGGACACACCTTGAAACCATAATATTAAGTGAAATAAATCAAACACACAAGTATCACATGGTTTCTCTATACAAGAAACTCTAAATAAAGAACAAAATAAAACACAGATTATAGGAATGGAGTAGACCTTTTTTTCAAATGAGGAGGGGAACAAGAGATAGAGAGAGGAAAATGGGAAGGGAAGGAAAGCAGATTTTAAAAAATTGGAAAAAAATGGAGAGAGAACTTTTGCAAAAGAGAAGAGCAGTAGGAGATGGAAGGGATAAGGAGAGAGGGATGAAAAAAGAATTAAAATGTGTTATGCAAGTGGTCCAAGTCCCCACAATAAATGTAATCATTATGCATTGCAAACGTACTAATAATTTTTTTAAAACCATAGGGAATAGTGTGAGAAAACTGACGTACACTTAACACCTAGCTAGAGTTTTAGCTTTGTACAGACAGTGGTGGAGGACATATATTTTTAAAAATGTGCCTAAAATTTTTTCAAAGTTCATGAGAAACATCAAGCCATAGACTTAGGAAGTTAAATAATTGCTAAATAATGTAAATATAAAGAAATCCCCTAAGTGTATACTGAGGTTACATGGAGCAAAATGTCGTACATTTGAATCCTGCCTGCAACATTTTACTGGTAAGTAACTTGAGATGAATTATTTAACTTTTCTTTGTCTTTGTCTGTGACCTGTAAAAGTACTTATAAAATCATACCCATAGGATAAGTGTTTGGAGTTGATAGCTGTAAGTCCCTTAATTCTATTAGGTTTATAATCTTAATCTTTATTATTTTTTACTTGAATATTCACCAAGGTGATAAGGATTTCCTATTTCTTATTAACTACCTCTCAACAAATAGTAAGTAACTTAGCCTGCCTTGCCATAACCATTATGCCTGATGAAATCTGACAAAATGCCCCACATAAACAATCTACAAATGATTGACTGAGAGAGACAGATATTTCCATTTATTTACAAGAGAGAAATAGCCATTTCTCCACAATCTTGAAAGGAGGAAAGAAAGTTTTTCCCTTCTTTGAGGCTAAAGCTCTTAAGTTCTGACTGTAACCATTTAGAATGGAAATGCATCTTTCCAAGGGCCAGATAGACCCTAGGTGTCTCTAAAGTCTTGACTGTATAACTAAAGAGATATCAAAGCATCCAAATCTTTCTGGCACCTGAAGAGTTTAACATAGGGACCTTATGTATCAGTAATCATTTAGGTCTCTTGGAGAGATAAGAGGAATTTCATTATCCTTCTGAACCAAAGCCACTAAGTGAGGAAATGATCCCAGATCTAAAACTATATGAAGTGAAAGCGCAGCAGGTAAGGGCTTTTTACAAAGGCAGGGCAACCCAATTGTGTTCAAAACTACTTTCTTAGAAATTACTAAGATAATATACTAGTTTCGGAGTTAGCAGCATAGAATATAACATAAGTTAGAAGAAGCTTTAATAATGCTATGCAATATACACTGAAGGCAGTACTTGCAAGTAAATTTCTTAGACATCATTTGGCTTTGGAGAGGAAAATTATCTGAAAAATCTGTTGTGCTAGGCCAACAATCGCAACTTTTATGGATCTCCCTTCCTTCTCTCAATTTTTCCTCAACAGATTGAGAATAGGCCTAGGGTGACTATCAGTGATGATAGAGATGGGGTACCTCTCTTTGGAAGCTCAAGGCAAAGCGTGGCCCCAACAGTGTGCCCCTTCTTGAGAAAGTGATTGTTTAACACTACTTGTTCCTTTGGTTGGGTTAACTGTTGCCAGTTTGAAGCTACAAAGAATTTCTTTCTCAACATCTCTTTTCAATCTTACAGATAAAATTATCCGTAAAAGCTATCTGTAGTTCAGTGTGCTCCATTAAAGAACAAATACACAGTATGGGTCAAATACATAAAGATAAAATATGAATTAACACTTCATAAAATTCTGTGTTCCAAAATGCCTCCTTTTGGTTTTAAATACAAGGAGCGGGGATGCATTTTATAGACTTCACTCCCTCACAGGCCATCTTTCCTCTCTCTGGTGTTAATGTCTCATGTAATGCTAATTAAATGCACATGTGTAACTAATTTAAGTAATACAGAATTCAAAGCAGTCTTAATTCCCCCTTCAATCAAAAAATAGAATATGAAAGTAAGTTGCTTTTCCATATGCTTTATAGTGGACTGAAAATTGAATTGCAAAACCGTATTTCACGGAAAAGTCTAAATTGACTTCTCAGGTTATGAATACCTGATTGTGGTAGGTGCAGTTTAGAAATAGTCCCATTTTAACTCATTCAGAAAAGGCAGTCATTCATTACAACTGAGTCTAATTACCAGGAAAGTGGACAGAAAGGGAATAATTTTTGAGCTGTCAAGCTTAACACATACATACAGAACAAATACTCTTACTGTATTCTATGATAAAATTGAGCCTACACAACATCATGCTAGGGATAGTGTCTAAATGGTTGTCAAAGAAGAACTCCACCATTAACATGACCCAGAAAAGGCATGGAAAGAAAATTGATATGTATTCTCTACCTATCATAAAGATACACATTATTAAAGATGTTTTGTTTATGAGGAGGAAGGCTATCTGAAGCTCATCTTTATTGAATTTCAACTCAACATTTTAGCATCACCATATTAAAGGGGGAGGGAAAGTAGTGTTAAAATTTATACTCTGAACAATATTTGTAGAAATGGCAATAATCCTGAAAATACCATGCTTCACCTACCAAAGTCATCATAAGGATAACTCTGCATTTTTACCTAAAGAAAATTGCCAGTGGGGACCCATATCTAATAAAAGTTAACAGACCAGTGAACACAGAAGGTGATAGTCTCTGTTAAGAGTAAGCATCTTCCACTGATAAGAGAGAAATAAAACAGAGAAGCTTACCTTTATGATGGTTTGCACTTGATACAACTTTCCCCCACAAGGTTACAATGAATATTATTATTAGCAGTTTTCCTTTTGTTGCTTTCTGTAAGTATCTCTTACTCATCCTGCAAATAAAAAACAGTAATAATAAACATTCCAGTATGTAAAACTATCACATTTCCCTTGTAGTTGTACTACTTTTAAACATTCCATGATACCTTAACAAACTTAACTTGCAAAAAGTGTATACCTTACGTTTAAAATGCTGTTTCGCTGCACATAAACTACGAACAGAGAATACACAAAATTTCCAAAGTACCTTGATATGTTCCAAGAGTTAAGCAGAGTCCTGTATTAATCAATATTCACTCATTTAATAGCAGCATAAGTCAATTTGGAAATGTCATTTTCTTATCTATATAAACACAGACCTAACTTATTAGCAGAATCTAAGACAGACATTTGAATAATTTGTTAAATAAATGCTAACTTAATATTTTACTTTTTCTTTAATGGTTCTTTCTTTCAAGCCAACTGAAATGGTTAGAGAAAACAGTTTAGATAAAATTGTTGAGTTGAATTTCTACACAGAAATCTGTTATTTGTAATGGGTTTTTAAACGTCACCCAGCAATACAGCCTCCTTATAATAAACTAATATATACAATTGTGCCCCTCAAGACACAATATTGTTGGATTCTACCTCACTGTACTTTGTTAGAAGTAGGAGAAAAATGAAAATTTTAGAATGTAAAATACCAAATAAACATTTCCAAATTGAACCCATAAAATTCTGAAAAGCAATAAAGTTGTAATAAAGTGATAGTTATCCGTATGTTTCAGCACCTATATTCTGCAGCACTTGGTACAGGTTATTTATTTTGTTGTTCAGAATAAATCTGAGATATTGGCATGTTGATTCCTACTTTGTAGTTGATAAAGTTAAGAAATTTATTGAGATCACATTTAAAGAAGAGTAAAATTTATTTTTTTATTTTAAAGAGAAAAAAGTACAGAAAAATCAAAAAGCAATCAAACAAACAAAGAAAAAATAACAAAAGCCAAATGACAACAACATCAACAACAACAACAACAACAAAGCAATAGTGGTACAGAATTTCAAAAAAAGATGATAGGAATTTAACAATGGTTGTCATATTACATAGTGTTAACTTCAAAATACTTGCTCAGATTACAAGATACAGGCATGCAAAATTGATCAGACAATATAATTTACCTTTGAGCAGTTTCTTTCCCTTTCACTATTATCTATTGTAACTTTAGGATCTTGTTTACTATCATTTTCTTATACCAACAAGACAATACAGTGTTTCCACATGTGAGTCTGATTTATTTCACTTAGACTATGGACCCTAGTTGCATCCGTTTACCTATAAAAGCCTCTAGTTTATCCTTCTTTATAGTTAAGTAGTACTCCATTATATAAAAATACCACATCTTTTTTATCCAATTCCCAGTTGATGGGCATTTGGGTTTTTTCTAAGAAATGGCTGTTGCAAACTGGGTGGACATATATCTCCATGGTATAACGTTCTCAGTTCTTCTGGGAAAATAACCAGAAGGGGAATAGCTGGGTTGAATGGAACCTCTAATCCTAGTTTTTTGAGGAAACTCCACACTGATTTCCACAGTCCTTTTACCAGTTTGCACTCCCATCAACAATGTAGAAGGGTTCCTTTTGCCTCACATCCCCTCCAGCATTTGTTATATGCTGATTTCTTGATATTAATCATTCTAAAGTAAGATGATATCTCATTGTTCTTTTAAATTACATTTCTCAAATGACCCATGATGCTGAACATTTTTTCATGTATTTGTTTGCCATTTGAATTTCTTCATCTGAGAAGTGTGTATTCATCTCAGATGCCCATTTTTGGATTGAGTCTTTGAATTTTGGGAATCTGATTATTTTCAATTTTTCATATGTTCCAGATAAAAGTCCTTTGTCAGAGTGATAGCTGGCAAAAATCTTTTTCCAATCCATGGGTTTTCTTTTCACTCTGTTGGTGATTTCTTTGGATGTGCAAAAACTTTTTAGTAAGATCAGATCCCATTTGTTGATTTTTTGAAGTACTTCCCATGCAGTTTGGTTTTTGTTCATGAACTCCCTGCCTACTCCTATGTTCTTGAGATTTCTACCTACTTTGTTTTGCAGTAAGTTTAGTGTTTTAATATTTAGATCTTTGATTCATTTTTACTTCAGTTTAGTGCAGGGTAATAGGTATGGGTCTAGTTTATGTCTTTAGCATGTGGAAAGCCAATTTTTCCAACACCATTTATCAAAGAGGCTATCTTTCTTCCAGTGAACATACTTTGACTCTTTGTCAAAGATAAGGTGACTGAATATGTTTGTAGTTGTGTCTGTATCTTCTATTCTGTTTCATTGATCCTCAGGTCTGTTTATTTGCCAATGCCATGTTGATTTGTGTGTGTGTGTGTGTGTGGCACCGGGGATCGAACTCACAACCTCATGCCTGCCAGGCAGGCGCTTAAGCCACTGAGCCAAAATCCTGGCCCTAGATTTTTGAGACAGGGTCGTACTATGTAGTTCAGGCCAGCCTTGCTCACGTTGTAGCCTAAACCGGCCTTGAACTCATAACACTCTTCCTATCTCAGCCTCCAGAGTGCTGGGATTAAAGGCGTGCACCACCACACCTGGCTACATGTTGATTTTATTATATCAACTTTGTAGCATAATTTCAGCAAAGGGACTTTGCCTTTGTTGCCCAGGATTACCTTTGCTATTCTAGGTCACTTCTGTTCTAGATGAATTTTAGGGATTTTTTTCTAGATCTGTGAGGTATGCTAGTGGTATTTTGATCAGGATTGTATTAAATCTGTATAACAGTTTTGAGAGTAGGGTCATTTTCATGATGTTGTTTCTTCCTATCCATGAGCAAGGGCTATCTTTCCATTTTTGATATCCTCTTCAATTTCAGAGTACTGTAATTTTCAATGTAAAAATTTTTACTTCCTGTATTAGATTGATTCCTATTTCATTTTTTTAGATGTTATTGTGAAGTGTGTGGTTTCTCTAATTTCGCTCTTGGTGAGTTTCTTATTTGTGTAAGAAATGCTATTGATTTTGAGTGTTGATTTTGTACCCAGCTAGGCTGCTGAATTTGCTTATTAAGTCTAGAAGTCTGTTGGTGGAGTTTTTGGGGTCTTCTATGTAGAGTATCATGTCATCGGTGTGTGATGATAATTAAAATTCTTACTTTCCAATCCTTATTCCTTTTATTTCTCTCTCTTTTCTAATTGCTCTGGCTAACATTTCCAGACCTATACTGAATAGGAGTGGTGATAGTGGACATTCTTTTCTTGGGCCTGACTTTAGAGTAAAAGTTTTCAGGTTTTGTCCATTTAGTATGACGTTGGCTGTTGGTTTGTCATAAGTGGCTTTTATCAGATTGAGGTAAAGACCATCTATTCTAATTTTCTCTAGGGTTTTTACCATGAATGAGTGTTGGATCTTATCAAAAGCTTTTTCTGCATCTATTGAGATGATCATGTGATTTTTTTTGTCTTTGGCTCTGTTAATATGATACAAGACATTTATTGATTTGTATATGCTGAACCATCCCTGCATTCCTTGGATAAATCCCACTTGGTCATGGTGTACAATCTTCTTGATGATTTACTGCATTCTGTTTGCTAGCATTTTATTGAGAGTTTTTGCATCTATGTTCATTAGGGAGATTGACCTGTAGTCATCTTTTTTGCTTGGGTCTTTCTCTGCTTTTGGTATCAGGGTAATATGTGCTTCCAGAAATTACTTAGGGAGAATTACTTTCCTTTCAATTCATTAAAGTGGTTGAGGAGTATTTGTGTTAAACCTTCCCAAAATTTCTTATAAAATTCAGCTGTGAATTCATCAGGACTTAAGCTTTTCTTTGCTGGTAAGTTTTTAATTACATTTTCAATTTGATTAACTGATACTGGATTATTCAAGATTTTTATATCTTCTTGAATCAGCTTTGGTAATTTATAAGTTTCCAGGAATCTGTCTACTTGTTCTGTATTTTCCATCCTATGAGAATATAGATTTTCAAAATAGGTATTGATGACCTTCTGAATTTCCACAGGATCTGTACTGATTTCACCCTTTTCATTTCTTATTGCATCGATTTGAGATTTTTCTTTCCCCTTTTTGATAAGGTTGGCCTAGGGGTTTATCAATCGTATTTATTCTTTCAAAGAAACAACTCTTAATTCATTAATTCTTTGTATTGTTTTATTAGTCTCAGTTGCATTAATTTCTGCTCTAATCTATATAATTTCCTCCCTTTTTTGGACTTTGGATTTGACTTGGTCTTCTTTTTATAGAAGTTTGAGGTATAGCAATAGGTTGTTTATTTGTGTTCATTCTATTTTCCTGATGTGAGAATTCACAGTTATAAATTTCCCTCCTTGGACTACTTTCATTGTGTCCCACAGGTTCCAGTAAGTTGTATTTGCATTTCTCTCTGATTATAGAAATTGTATCATTTTTTAATTTCTTCTGTGACCCATTGGTTGTTTAGGAGAGTGTCATTTAATTTCCATGTGTTTATGGAATTTTTGTGGTTTCTTTTGTCATTAATTTCCAACTTTACTGCACCTTGATCAGATAATATACATGGGATAATTTCAGTTCTTTTGCATTTATTTAAGTATGTTCTGTGGACTAGTATATGGTCTATTTTATAGACCATCTCATGTGCAGCTGAGAAGAATGTGTATCCTGGTGTTATTGGGTGGAACACTCTGTACACATCTATTAAGTCCATTTGTTCACAGGTTTGATTCAGCTCTGCTATTTCCTTACTAATTTTTGTCTAGTTGATCTGTCTCTTTGTGATGATGGGATGTTAAGGTTCCCTGTTATAATTTGTATTATTGCTTATTTGATTTTTCATGTCTATTAGGATTGGTTTTACATAGGTGGGTGCTCCCATATTTGGTGCATATATATGATTGTTATCTCTTCCTATTGAAATTTGCCCCTAACAAGTATGTAGTGACCTTCTTTATCTCTTTTGATCATTCTTGGTTTGAAGTTCACATTGTCTGCAAACAGAATAGTTATCCCTTCTTTTCCCTGGATTCTGTCACATGGAGTATTGTTTTTCATCTTTTGACTTTCAGTCTACAAACTGCCTTTTGAGTTAAGTGTGTTTCTGGTATACAGCACATTGTTAGATTTTGTTTCTTAATCCACTCTGCCATTTGAAAAGTAAAATTTCAAGGTTATAATTATATAATTCAAAAATCTACAAAAATCCATTGCTACATACAAAGCAAAACAAATATGAAATAGAATCCATGTGCATTTGTTTATGAGAGAGAAAATACATGTGTCTATTGCCCAGTGCCTTTCAAATTCAGATCCTATATTGAATACTATTTTTGCATGAATTACCAATTTTTTCTTTCCCTGTTTCTTTTTTTTCTTTTTTTTTTTTTTTTTTTTTTTTTTTTTTTTTTTTTTTTTTTTGGGCACCAGGGATCGAACTCACAACCTCGCGCCTGCCAGGGCAGGCACTTAAGCCACTGAGCCAAACTCCCGGCCCTAGTTGTTTTTTTGTTTTTTTGTTTTTTTGTTTTTTTTGCGGCACTGGGGATTGAATTCACATCCTCGCGCCTGCCAGGGCAGGCGCTTAAGGCACTGAGCCAAACTCCCAGCCCTGGTTTTTTGAGGCAGGGTCACACTATGTAGCTCAGGCCGGCCTTGCGCTCGCGTTGTAGCCCAAGTTGGCCTCGAACTCACACGCTCCTCCTACCTCAACCTCCTGACTGCTGGAATTAAAGGCATGCGCCACCATGCCCGGCTTCTTTCCCTGTTTCTAATGGACCTTCCTGGGGTGACTTGCTGATATAGGGTGGTTTCCTTTCTTGAATTCCCTAAATTACACTTTCCTTACACCTTCACCTCCAAAATATTACATCTTGAAAATCTGATTCAGTGGCAGCAGTGTGAAATTTCTGATCTTTACATGAATAACTGCATGAAACATAAATATGTTGATATTTTATTTATTACTTTTTGTTTTAAAGAAAATAAAACCAAACAAAACAGAATAAAGCTAATCAGAAGAGAGCAATGAAAGTGATACAGGACTTTAAAACAAGATAATAGGAAATCAACAATGGCTACCATAATGTCTCTTATTTTCTTCAAAATAGCTTCCATACCATCAGACATAATAAAATCAAACAAAACAGAATAAAACCAATCAAAATGAAAGAATTAAAGTATTTTTTAAACAGAATAAAGCCAAAGAAAACAAAATAGAATAAAATCAATCAAAACAAAACAGTCGAAGTGATACAGAATTTCCAAACAGGATAATAGGAAATCAACAATGGCTACCATAATGCCTCTTGTTATCTTCAGAATTGCTGCCCATACCATCAAACACAATAAAATCAAACAAAAGAGAACATAATAAAACCAATCAAAACAAAACATTGAATAAAACAAAACAATAAACAGAACAAAACAAAACAGAACAATATTGGATTTCAAAAGCAAGACCAAAGGAAATCCCCCATATTTGCTATATTTTATATTGTTATCCTCATAGTAGATGTTCAGACTACTGCTCTTAGGCCTGCAAAGTCAATCAAACAGTAGAAGCATTAACTTATTTCTGTAGTTGCTATCAACTCCATCTGTCCTCCAAATCAACCAGTTGATTACAGAGGGATTAGGGGGTGAAGGAGTTGTGTCCTTGTCTCCTAGCCTACGCACTGGGTTGTCTCATGGGGAAGGGAGAATTGGCTTCTTGTTACTCCTTCCAGGCCCAGCATGGCTTCTACCAACTCACGGGAAGGGTGAATTGGCTTGATTCTCTTCCCAGGACCCTTATGACTTGCACCAGCTCACAGGAAGGGAAAAGTGGCTCAATGTCTTAATATTTTAAAGAGAAAGTTGTACACACTGATTTATGTGCTGAGGAAATGGTACTGTAGGATTGAAAATTGGAGTCAACACTGGGTGTGGTGGCACATGCCTTTAATCCCAGCACTCAGGAGACTGAGGCAGGAGGATCATTGTGAGTTTGAGATCATCCTGGGCTACAAAGTGAGTTCGGGGCCAGCCTGAACTGCATAGTGAGACCCTGTCTCAAAAAATAGGGCTGGAGATTTAGTTCAGTGGCATAAGTGCCTGCCTGGCAGGCGTGAGGTTGTGAGTTCAGTCCCCAGTACAAAAAAAAAAAAAATGGAGTCAAACTCTCTGCATTTAAGTCTAAGCAAAACTAGCTTTTAATTATCTGAACTTTACACAATTTTTCCCATATCTCCATAGTTTGATCTCCCACTTCAGTTTCTCACGCATGTTTTCAGACTATCTCATGCTCCAGCTTCTACAGCTAAAACATAGAATGAAGTATGTGAAATACCTGACCCATTTCCAGCTAGGTACTGAGGGTTACTGCCTGCATTAATGAACAATCATGAATACTCATGCCTATATTTGGTATTTGTGTGCTTGAGAAGCTAGTGTCATTCATGACATGATCAAAGGGATTTTCAGTGGCACCAAAGGCTGTACACCTTTGTCTTATGAAATGTCAAAGATAAAGTAACAGGAAATAGTTACTTAAGCTTTTAAATCTGATTGGGTTTTTAATTAAGCTTCCTGCTCACCAGCTATGTGGATAAATAACATAATAAGTTACAGTGTTTCATTGTTAGTAAGACAAGGACAATAATAATACCTGTATCACAGTGATGCTGGTATGAAGACCAAATAAATGAGTCTCTATAAAGTTTGAAACCACACATAGCAGATAATAAATGTTTCATAAATATTAACAATTACTGTGATCATTACTTAGACTAGTGTTTCCCTGTGTTTGTGAGGCACCAGTCCCATGAAGTGTTTGTACAGTATTAGTGATAAAGCAAAGGGTTGAAATATATGTTTTTTAAATTCTAGGTTCAACAAATTTATTATTGACTTTGGTAAGTATGCCTTTTCAGATTCATTTTTCAGAAATCTCCACAGAGTACTGACACTGGATACTAGCATCCTCGGGAAGTTCATAAATACTGAGCCCAAACAATACTCTTGTTTAGTACGCTCTCAGTAAACCGAATACACATTTGAAATATTCCATCCTATTGTCTTCATTTCCTCTCAGCACTCTTACTATTAGTTTTGTTTTTAAATTCTCTTCTTTCTTCTACATTTTTCAATCATCCTGCCTCTCTTTCTGCATCCAATCCCTCAACGTTATTATACCGCATATCATATAACAGAATGAACAGCAAAACTCATCTGACAGAAAGAGCTGCTTAGTATAATTCTTGATAATAGCTTTCCCATAGCAAGTGTCCTCTGCTACAAGGTCAATGACCCATAATTTTTTCCATACCATTGTGAACCCACCAAATGGGATGACAGAATTGACAGCTGGTCAAACTGATAACTAGACATATGGATGTGGAAACACCCACAAAATAGCAAGGCTGTCAAAGTACAGGAAGAAAGGAGAATACAGGTCAACATTCAGAAGGCTGTAACAATCTATTTTCTCCTTCTCATACTATTCTCACCCCTGTCCAGTTAATCATCATGTTCTGTGAATACTACCTCCCTAATATGTCTTACATATATACACATATATTCATCCCTACAGCAAAACTGAAATTCAGAATACCAAAATTCTCCCTGGCTACAAAATCCTAATCACTATTTGTGCCACATACGTACTTCTCTGAACATATATCCTCCTTTGGGCCCAAGGACAGAACCTATGTCTGCCCATTCAAAAGTACATTTTCAGTATTTAAAATTTACCTAATAGAAATTGCTAATTGAATGTAACATGGTATCTACGCTGTAGCCAAATAAGTAACTATAATCGTGACACACATGACTGCTCCATATTCAAAGAAAAACGCAACAGTCCTCAGAAGGATATAAAAATCTCATAGCAAGATTTTAAAAAATCTTCCAGTCTTATTTATATCACTAATGTTATTTTTGTGCCATTTATCCCTATCTCTTTATCCCCACAGACTCACAGTCTATGTGTCAATTCTACTAAATTTTCTAATGGCTTCCAGAAAGTCTGACCTCCATTTCACCACTCACTTTTCAAAATTGTTAACTTCTATTTCTTGGTCATAGAACCAGTTAATATATCTCCCCTAGTATTTATTCGAGAAGATATTGTGTGTCTTTATGCACAACAGCCACTTGTCATGCTGTATTATAATCCACTTATTTATCACATGTGGTTCCTAAGGATAGGGGCAGTGCCCTACACATTTGTGAATGTATGTGGGCTGACCCAAGGGCTAACTAAATAACTGCAAAAAGGTATTTGTTGAATGTTGGTAGTGCTTACAGTCAAAAACACTGCATAGTTATCAACATGAGGAGGCATCAAGTATGTGTCATCTCTTTAGCTTAAAATTAGGACAAACGAGAAGAAAATAAGAAAATTCAGGGTATAAAACAAAACTGGGCAAACACAAGGAAGAAAAAGGAAGAGTTCAAATTTGAAATTTATTTCTCATTTGTAAATAACAGTCAAGTGGGACGAAGTGTAATGTACTGGAGTGATCGATATTTTTGGCAAATGGGACTAAAATACAAACAGGTGACAAAAGCCAAATGGTACATTTGTTCTTGACTTTATATGAGAACACAGAAGGAGAGGTACTCACTGGCTCTGTTCGCTAATTACAAAGTTTCTGTTTAAAATTTTCTATCACCATTTAGAATTGTCACATTCATGTGTAAAAACAGCAAGTTTTAAGTGAATTTTGCAACTGGAAAAACTTAGTGAGAAGAAACTGAAAACTAAAGGATAAATACACACAGAAGATAAAACCTTGAAATCGCTCCCCAAGCAGCAGCTTGCGTGGAACACAAGGGAAACTGGATAATTGAGAAATGGTAACCTTGGCCATGAAGGATTCTGAACTGAGAAGCTGTTGCAGTGCAGGGCTGACAATTAAATCTCCCAGAGTTTCTCCCTTTCTTCCCTTCTGTGTACATGCTTCAGTCCTATTCACTGAGATTTAGACTTCCGAATGATTCAAAACTTTCCTACTCTCTCCAATGTGAAAAATACATTCAATTTTAAACAAGTGTGAATTGAAAAACTGTTATTCTATGAGAAAAAAACCACTTCTCCACAAAAACAGAAAGTTAACTTTAACTGGCCTATAGAGCATAGTAAGGAAATAAAAAATAGAAGGCAACATGATGTATAAATGAAATAAAATCAGGGGCCCAGAATCCCATGCCTCGACCTCTTTTTTAACCTTAAGAAATTTTTTATAAATAAATGTCATATGAAGCCATGCATAAAAAGAGGGTTTTTAAGGCATTTTTCTTCATTGTTCTAACATTCAAACCAACTTGGTATTAAATAATTTCAATGACATGAACTTTATTTAATAAACAAATCTAGTACAAAAATTGACCCCTAGGAAGGACTGGTTCTATTGATAAGCATGCAATCTTTCTCCTCATGGAGAAATCTAAATAAGATCACATATTACCTCTACCTCTTGCTTAAAACCCGGAATTTACTTATATACACATCAAAATGAGAATAAAACCTGAATTTTACACTGAAAAAGACAGGACTATCATCTCCCCTCTTGACCTTACAGACTTAATTCATGTCTCTGTTCCCTTCATATCTTATATTTCAATTTTATCAGCCTTCCCCCTGTCCCGAGACCAGCTCATTCTGCACCTTGTTTTAAATGTTCACTCTGCCTCGCAGGCTTTCATTCCATCCTTAGTGATCTGCTTTTCATGATCACCTCCACAGACATCACCTCCTTACCATCATGCTCACCAGGATATAAGGAGAGCACCTTCCCATGTATTACCATCTAAAATTATCCTAGTCACTTCTTTATATGTTTGTTCATATGGTTATTTGCTTTTTACCATTACAATGTAATTTCCATGAGGGCAAAAATCTTGTCTATGAGTGTCTGAGCACAATGAATACCATTTGAATCATAGATCTCAAGATCTGTTCAGCAAAAGAAAAGAGGTGTTGATTTCATAATCAGAATTTTAAAAGGGGAAACTTTTTAATGAATAAATTTCATTACATCTTTAAAAGTAAATTTCAACTGTATTCAGCAGCTAAGGTTCATGGTGACAAGAAAAATGTGTGCGCTGGTGAAGCTATAGGAGGTGGTATGAGAAGTGGAAGATGAGGAACTGAAAGCAGAGACGAGAGCACTCTTTCAACAAATAACAGAAAAGGAAAGGAAAGACAGTGGTGGCTACAAAGATTTGATTGGGTGACAGCAAAGAGCCAGAAGAAAGAGAGAAATTAAGCATACTTAAATTACGAAAGTTAATTTTAAAATGAAATCTAATGCTGGGTAAAAGCTCCTATAAACCTGAAGCATTTAACAAGTACAAGATATGATTGTTTTTATTTCTTTTAATTTACATATTTTTCTAGCAGCAAAATGTAGCTTACACAATTAAATCATTCTTTCCTGTTGCCAGTAGGTTACTACAATAATCCTACTAAACAAGACATGTGGAGCTTCAAGGTTAAGTATATTGTTGGCTTTATACAAAAATAGTTGACTATTTTTGTGATAAGTACTATGGCTGTATTAATATATACATAAATTATTTACTAAGGCAACAATTAGTTTTAGGTAAATAGTAATATCAGCAGATAGAGAGATATCAAATAGATACAGATTAATACGAAAGTACAAGTATATGCATATGTTTTGTGTTAATAAGAACATATAATAACAAATGTAGGAGACAGTCATGCAAAATACTGTGTTACGTGTTTTATATATCATTCAGAAGCTGAGTGGTCACCAATATTTCACTCACTTTTACTGTTATTTATATATTTTGTTTTCATTTGACATCATATATCAAATATTATCAATTATATTATTTAAACCACACTATCAACCATATTATATGAATCAGAACTTCCCTATAGAATAGCTGAATTCTGGATTTCTCATCTTGTTTATTATTACTAAAAGTTCATAGAGTTGTATTTTTTTTATAAGTCAGATGATTAACCTGATTGGGTCATACTTATTACATAACTTCAGAACAAAGACTGGGAATCTAAATCAGTTTCTCAACTCTTTCTGAATTGAAAGTTACTTAAAAATGCTCATTATATTTGATATATCAATGTCTTTTAATGAATTCCCTTTTGGATTCTGTTCAGTAGTCAACCTTGGAGATTTAGCCAAGAAAACTCAATGGGTTTCTAAGCATGTCCTGGCAGCAAGCACAAGCCTCATTTAAGAATCTCAATTACCTGCTTCCTCTGCCCAAATTTTATACTTTCATTCATTTTCTAACAATACTGCAATTTTGGTGGGCACAAAAACCCAAGAACACTATTGATTTATGCCTAGCAGTAGAGAGCCAAATTGTAGGATTTGTTCAATGCCTTTGCCACCCACGGGTTGAAATGATATGGAATAGAAATGTATTATCATTTAAATGACTTTTCCAGAAACATATAATATTCTAAGGCTCCTAGCTCTAATACGTGAAACAGACAAAAACACTGTAAGACAAAAATAAAGCAATCATTTAAGATTTATGAGAGCACTAGAGATACCTGAAATAATCATGGGTGAGTTCCATCACTGTGCACCTGTTATTATTAGTGAATTATTTGCCCTTCTTTTCTATCTATAAAATGGAAATGTCATCTATTTTCTCAAACAGAAATATGATTACAATAAACAAGAAACTGCATGACATTTGAACTAAAAGAAATATAAATGTTATATCAAGGTAGTACTACTGCTTCAAAGGTCCTCCTCTCAGAGGATGGGTCATAAGTCAGCAACACCTACCCAAATGTGATCTTGGGCTGCCACACATAACACTTACAGGAATTTGTCCAGTGTACTTAGTAACTTTAGCTCTCAATCTCCACATATGGAACACATGAATTCTATTATATACCACTGTACAGATAAATATAATGTATTTTAAAGCATCTAACACAAAGCCAGGATTTCCACAAAGGAGACTCTCTGTAAACTGTCACTAATTTTTTCAATACTATTAATAACATTGTGAGGAGCATAAGTTGAAGATGGTACATAGACAAGTGTCCTCTGATGATTCTGAAAAATGAATATTGAGGCTGGGCTATTAAAGAATAGACATCAAACCTATAAATGTAAAATATTCAAGAGGTGTGAAGTACAGGATTAACACTCCTCAATGATGAGATGCATTGATTGCAGCATGCTTACTGCTGCTATTATCACTACATATGTGTTTATAGTTTTAAAGTTTAAAAGGTACTGGCTCATTCAACAACTCCTTAAACCTTCATAGTAGCTGTCTGAATTGCGTTCAACACACATTATTATCCCCAGATCACATACTAGCACCTGAAAGAATAATTTTAAGAGAAGTAGTAGGTTGTAGAGATATGTCTTGAAACCAGAACCTCTGCTGCCGGCTCAGTTCTCATCTCAACATGATGAAACATTGCTCCACGTTCTCCCTACTTAGTTCTAATAGCATGTGAGGCATTATACATAGGTACACACTAAGAAAAGAGCTAAAATTAAATGTTATTTCTCACTTATCTAGAAAATCATCAAAAGAAAATCACCTCATTGCCCTGATACTAAATAAAGTAAGAACTATTGTATTCCATTACTGTGCTTTTTGGGGCAATAAAATGATCAAGCTTTAAGTAGTACACCATTTATCATTTATCCAACCTGCATGGTCCAGTGAACTGTGAATTAATACTTTCAGATCCAAGTGCTCTATTTCCACCAGAAGCCAGTCTATGGAGATTAGGCTTAATGGAACTTCAACATTACAAGTGGCAACCTTAGGTAGGGTTGCCAAATAAAATACCAGACAACAATTTATAATAGAATTTATCTGAAATTCTCACTTAACTAAATATCTTACAATTATTTTTTTGCCAGATATTCCAACCTTACCCTATTTTTAAGCAAAACTCACAGAGGCTTCTATGTGGAAGCATGTTTTTCTAAACAAAGTAAGTTAAGAGCCTCATAGAGGATGGTAGAAATTAATGTAATGAAATCTTTGTTTTTGATTACTTTTGGCATTTAGATTCAAGAGAAGGTAAAACTACTCTTTCAATTTGGCTACAGTTCTACTGGCTATCAGAAAATCTTAAATTGTTTATTCTGGTTTAAAATGTAGTCAATTTAATCTAATATAGCAGTTAAAACCTGGGAGGGTTTGTAACTTGGACACTATCAGAGACATGCTGTTGAATTTCACAATGGTTTAAATTTATCATCTGTAGTACAGTGATACCTCAGTTGTTGAGCTCAACTTGTTTCAAATTCGTGTTCAAATACTTAAAAGTTCAACAACAGGACATATTGTTCCCATAAGAAACAATGTAAAGCCAAGTGATTGGCCCTGAGTCCCAAAAACTGCACTTATAAATTCATTTTTCTGGACTCCTCCCAAGATGGTGGCACTGTAAACAGCAAGGTAAACAGCCTCTCTAAAAGATACTGTCCAGATGCTGGAATATAGCAGCTTGGGGAGGATAAAAAGGAAGGAGGCAGGTCCTCCGGATCCAAGAAGGATTTAAAGTGAGAATTGAAGCCTGCAGAAAGAGTGGAAAGAGGCACTTAGATGGGGAGAGCGGCGGCTGATAGCGCCCCTGCCTGGAGCCTGACCCTCTCTGTGAAAGGTGTTCCTGGAACCTGAGGATGCACGGTCCAAGAGCTGAGACCGCAGTGGCTGCGAACCTGGAGCCATCAGCCCAGCGAGATGGCGTTGGAGAAGAGCAGCAGTGAACGGGGGAGCTGACCTGCAGAACTGTGAGTGGAGGTTCTCACCCTCTCGCATGAGGGAGAGATAGGCGGGGAGATATCTTGGAGTTGGGCTGGGAACTCCTGGCTGGGCATGGACTCACGGAGGTCACTGAGGCTGAGCCCTGTCCCTGCACGCATTCTGTGGGCCACCTCAGAGGGTCCCTGTGAGTGACAGGCTTGGTCTGAAGACGGCAGCTCCGCACGCACTCCAGGGGTGTTGCAGAGAGTCTGCAAGTGACCGGTTCACCAACCCAGGTTTACACGCGGCGGCCAGCCCCTATGCGCACCACACCAGCCATTGTGGTGCCAAGGCAGGCGGGAGAAAGGCAGTGGATAGTGCTGTAACAGCGCCCCCAGTGGCAACCATCAGATACCCATAGTCGGCCCCAGCTGGAGGAACCAGTCTCACTTCGGAGAGGTTACGGCCAGTGCAAGGAGCGCCTGGGTCCCCAGTACCAATTCGCCCAGGGGAACGAAGGAAAATGCCAAGACAAAAAAGCAGGGGGCAGTCTCTGGCCTCCAGTTCAAGCAGAGAAAATCCAGGAGATGCAAATACAGAGGAGATTGGGAGTCCCACAACTGAAGTTTCTAAGGTGTTGGAAACGGAAGTAAAGAAACAACTTCAAGAGGCCAAAAAAGAGATTAGAGCAGAAATGCTGACTCAACTAAAGGAAGAAACGAAAACCATAATAAAAGATCTGCTAGGCAACCCTAAAGGAGACATAGATAAAAAAATGGAGCATAGGAAAATGAAGGAAATCTGGAATGACCAATACAAAAAAGATTTAGAATACATGAAACAGATTGAAAGAGATTACCAGGAATTCAAAAAATCCAAAAAAGTTGGCAAAACCACCTGAAGGAAACTAAAGATAGGTTTACAGCTTACTATCGAGAAAGGAAAGATCTCTTAAAGATAACAAGAAACTTGGAAGTAACAATCAAATGGCTACAAGACAACCCAAAGAAACATAACTTAAGAATTAAAGGTGTGATTGAAAAAGCAGGGGTCAATACAAATCAAATTAAAAGCCTACTTACAGAAATAACTTCAGAAAACTTTCCAAACATGGGAACAGGAAGAGACTTTCAGATAAGTGAAGCATATAGAACTCCAGC
>RJWM01000730.1:30247-194083 GCA_004363535.1 Dasyprocta punctata
AAAAAAAAAAAAAAAAACAGATCACCTACAAAGGAAAACCCATCAGAATCACAACAGACTTCTCAACACAAACCATCAGGTCAAGAAGAGCTTGGAGTGAAGTATTCCAAGCCCTGAAAGAAAAAAACTTCCAACCCAGATTGATGTACCCTGCAAAGCTATCTTTCAAAATCAACAGAGAAACAGGATACTTCCACAACAAAGAACAACTAAAGGAATTTATGACAACCAAGCCAATCCTACAAAGAATACTGAAAGACATTTTAGAGAGAGATAAAAAAAAGTCCACAGCTCCAGAAAAAGTGGCAGAGGGATATCACCAAGTGGGGCAGACAATTGAATAATTCGTCATTGGGATTTGAGTCCAGTAATGTCTTCAAAAAGCTGTATAGTTAGATCTTATTCTATCTCGAACCATCTAATTTTATTATATATGATGACATAGACAGCTACTCCGAAGATAACAAAATATATTAAGATAGCCTTTTTTGATATTTAATCACCTTGTTTTGAAATGCTGTATTGCTTTCATTGTTCTGTTTTGAGTGATTTTAACCTATTTTGTTTTGTTTGATTGTATTATAACAGATGATATAGGCAACTGCTTAGAAGATAATATGAGGCATTATAGAAATCAATGTTGTATTACTATGTATTGCTTCCACTGTTTTATTTGTTATTGGTTTTATTCAATACTATATTGTTTGGTTATATTAGGCCCGATGGTATGGGCAGTTATTTTGAAGACAACAAGAGGTATTACAAGGGGAAAGGAGGAAGGAAGGAAGCGAAAAGGAAAAAGACACAGATTTATATGTAGGTATACATAAGATGGTCAAAATGACTATACTACTAAATGCATTAACTATTGAAAGAGAACAGTTGATACTCATATGATTGGAACAATTTTACATGTCTATATCTGTCAATCTGAGAGACCCCTTTGAAGGTAACAATATACAATGTTACAACCACTGTCAAACTCCAATCATCTCATTTTGTAAACCTATAATGCTACAGTATCGCATTTGTTGTTGTTGTTTGTTGTTTTTTATTTCTCTTTTGTGTCCATTTGCTCTTAAAAAAAATTAAAATAAATAAATAAATTCATTTTTTCATGATTTGTTTCTTTAACTCTATCGTGATTTTCATACTTTTTCCCTTAACTTTACTGCAGTTATCACTAACTTTCTTTGGAGCCATTGTTATGATATTTTATGCAAATAAAGCACAAAAAAGAAAAAGCACCATGATGAAAGTTTTAAAGCACTAAAAGAACCACTGGACGTTGTCAGGACGAGAGCGGCGCTTAGACTGAAGCCTCACCCCTTTGTGTCCACAGTGAGACACAGCATGTGACTCACTCTCTGCATGCAGAGGTTTTTTTCAAGTTGGATTTTTGGTTCAACTATGGAGCAGAGTTACAAACACCAAGCAAATTTTTTTCGAACTTTTGAGTAGTGGCAAGTTCGAGCTTAGAGCCATTTGACAACCAAGGAATCATTTGGATTAGTGCCTACCTATCTCACTGAGGTCTCAGGATGTTAAATAAGTCATGTAAAGTGCCCGGCACAAATCCTGACATACAGTAAGCAATTACTGAATGTTAACTATGGCACAATCATTTAAAACTTCCCAATGATTAACGTTTTTTTCAATAAGAAATAATCAGTCTATTAATTGCCATTTCCATCTTAAAAGCATCACAAGATATCATAAAAGCAATAAAAAATGTAAGTCTTCATTCTTAAATAACTAGTTAAAACTTTTTACTCTTTTCTCAGTGGTCATCAATAGTGTGAGGGAAATGTATCCACTAGATTTAAATTCCATGTCGGTATGATCCCTAAGCTACAAGATTTCTCTGCAGTTCTGCTTTGTATTTATTCCCCAATCTTTAGCATATATTTATTGACTTTTAAATATAAACTACTACTTCCAGAATTACAATCTCTTCTTCCCAAATGAAAAATAAATTAACATAAGGATGTGTGATTATATACTAAAACTTAAAGTGAAATTTCATTCTGAAACACTATAACAAGAAATATAATAAATGATCCTCAAATTTGAGTCTAACTGAGCAAGAATTTTAAATGCACTGGATCTAAATATTGAAAATAAAACTAGCACACAATTTAATATGAAATGCATGTTTATACCAAAATCTTAATACTTATAAAGGAAGTTTATATAATTGACATTTAGACAACACATATTTCATATTTCATCTTTCATTCCACAAGAACAATATGCAAAAGTCCCAACAATTACAAAAAAACTGGATTTACTATCTTCCACTTACTAACACCACGTAACTATGGTATTACCGAGTACCATAGCTATAAATGGTGGAACACGTAGAAAGAGACAGGTATATTTTTTGGACACAGACAATCCATAAAGGATCTGCTCTTAAATGATGAGATAACTGTTTCACAACAGTTGGGTGGGACATCACAAAATAAGATAAGAAATAGAATCATATATATATGTATACATTATCTATTAAATTATATATATTAAACATATACATGTATATATATGCTATATTAAACGTATATATGTATATATTACACTATATGTTAAACATATATATGTATATATGTTGTATATTAAACATATATGTATATATATAGTTTAATAGATAACTAAATAATACACCTGTTATTCAATTTTGTGATTATTTATGGCAAAAAGCAGATATTTCTGCATGCCATCTAAGTTCTTTATACAATGTTAAAAGCAAACTATTTTTAGTTCAGTTTAGTTTATTAGTATATGTGTATAGCACATATTGTTTACATTCCTGGTACATGCACATAGAAGCTGGTACATGTACATAGCACATCTTAATTCATTTTCTCATTCCCTTTTTCTACCCTCTCTTCCCCCTTTTATAGTTGTGAAAACAAAGTATGTATGGTAATGAAATTAGTTCTAAATATTTTCCCATTCTATTATCCTTGACCTAGTTATTGCTCTTGGGAGTCAATGAAGCCACAGAAGAAATCTATTCCACCTCATTCCTTCATGACAGAATGAAAGGATGAATGAAAATGACAAAATTAATCTTTAAGGACTCCTCATTAGGGTAAAATTTGTGGTTCAAAAAGGACGTTTATTCTTACTGTAGCTATAGGTATGAATGAGGAAGAGCCCTCCTTTTGTGTATTCAGTCATTAAGTATGGCCAGAGTGACATCAGACAGCATCCAAGAAAAAAACACATTTGCCAATAAACCAGTACAACACAGAATGCCCCTGCCTCAATACACAACTTTTCCAGAGGTAAGAAAACTGGAGAGCTAAAGTTGTATATGTGAAGATCTTCATACATATTATTATCTCTCCAAATGAACAAATACAAACACATCTCAAACTTATAAAAAATAATGGAAGGAAATAAACCATACAAAAGATAGTAGCAGCTATGTGTTTTCCCTTTCATTAACATATGCTTGTGACTCATAATAAACACATTCATCAAGGGAACTGGTACATAAACATGTTGCATCTTCATCCTTTTTACTTCCTTTCCCCAAAGGCATCTCATTCTGTCTCCATGAGAAACCAATAAAAGTTCAAGAAGAGGCCATTTAATCAAATTCACCAGAGTCCACGCTACACTTTAGAATAAGTTTAAATAAAAATTTTGGACACCCTGCATTAAAACCAAGCACATCAGTTCCTCCATAAAGCATGATGAAAGAGCAACCATAAAGATGGTTCCTGCAACACATTTGAAAAAACATTTTACACATACTCTATGTGTTTAATGCTTGTTTATAAGTTCATATATCCTAATGAGCTATCCTTGAGAGAACAGTGGAATATTATCAGATTTTAATACAGCAAAGTACTATACTCAGCTTTCATTTAATACCACAAAAAACTGAGAACTTAATTCATCAAAAATCAAAGCACCAATCACTAACACAATAATCCTCTATCGATAGTAAGTCTCGAATATATTGCTCTTTGGCTTGTTCTTGCTGTAACAAGAATTCTGTTCCTATTTAAATCTTAATATTTTACTCTTTCCAATTATATGGGACCTCTCTTAATCACACAATGTATATCAACTGTACTTCCTCCTACTATCAGCTGCTTCTTTCCAACATTCTCCTTAAAAATAAACTTGTTTTCCTTGATCGTGGAGCAGGTATATTGCAGCAACATGAACTCACACTACAGAGAAGTAGCCAAGTTTTAAATGCACAATCGAGAAATTTCCCCAGTGGTGAAATTTACTGGCTTGTGAATTTATGCCTGAAAGTGATGGTGGAAGCCTATTACCTGAATCTATTTTTTTGAAAACTGCTCCAAAGAATAGCGTACCTGAAGTAGAGGAAAGTCTTACATTGGAGGGGTAGGTAAGACTGGTCTAAACTACAACCACTGTCATTTTGTGTTTGCTAAAAATCTACTGACCTTATTTCCTTTAATTATATGTCTTCTTACTTAAGATTTCAAGATAGATCAAGTAAAATATTACATAAAACAACTGTACCAGATGCCGCTACTGCAAAAATGTAACCAGGGGTCTCAGAGTTAACATTCTTCTTACTACTTGCAATGAATATGAAAGTACTTTGGAAATTGTATGGCATTGTATAAATCAGACTTGTTACCAGGCCATTTTAAAATAGGTAATATGGTGAGTAGATAAACTGTGACACAGACACACACGCACACACACACACACACACACACACACACACAGGATGGAGTATTTTTCAGTCTTAAAAATGAATAAAATTCTAGTACATGTCACAACATAGATCATTGAAATAAGACAGATACAGAGTACAATTTTTGTATGATTCTACCTATGAGTACCTAGAATATACAAATTCAATGAGAAGAAAATGTACAGTACAGGTCACTAGCAGTAGTGAGTTGGAAGAAAACGGTTATTCTTTGGGTACAGTTTCTGAATAGGATTTTTTTTAAAGTTCTAGAAATAGTTCACAGAGATGGTTGTACGACACTGTAAATATACCTAACTCCACTGAATTGTACATTTCCAAATGGTTAAAATGGTAAGCTTTCTATTATGCCTCTAACACATGGCAAAAATAAAATGGGAAATATAATATGGCAAAAGTTGTAATGGAAACAACTATGCTGTTTGACTCTACTATATAACCCACATTAATTTTCTACATGGATTTAGCAGTATTTTCAATTACAATGTTTATCTATTTGCCTACTTGTTTATTGTCTCCCCCTCTACTACAAGCGTTATAAAAAGAGGAACTTAGTATTATTTCACTATCTTATCCCCAGGATTTATAAAGATTCTTATCACAAAGCAGACACAGGAAAATATTTTTGGAATACATTAGAAGAGATACCACATATATCCTTTTAATTTTGAGTATAGTTGCTTTGAATATCAATGCATATTTTCTTATGTCTGATAACATTTCATGCCTCCACTTCTTGTGGGCAGAATATTTTCAAATGTTATTTGTATTATATATAAGACCCATGTCTGTAAACAGATTTCAAGCTCTTTGAGAAACCATATGCTACAGCTCTATTTCCCCACCAAGTATCTTACCCTTGCATGGTGCCATATGGCATGCTAAGCACTTTCACGTCGTGATCCACTTTCGATACACATGACCATGAGGGTGGCAGAAATGAAGACACAGGCTTAGAGATGTGAAGTACTTGCTCAAAGTCAAAGTTAGCGAGTTTCACTGCCTGAACTCAAAACCAGATCTTCAAGTGCCAGGCCCAAAGTTCTTTCTGCTTAAAGTTTGACAATAAAAACAAAGACTCTAATGCCATGTTTTCCATACTGTAAAACAGAATGATTTAAAATAATTCCTACTAAATTCCTCTTCTGGGCTTATAAAAAAATTCCTTTACAATGTTGTGTTCATTTTGTGCCAAAAAGAAACAAATTATATGTGGCTACAAATAAATTTTGCTAATTATTCGTATATACAATGCTATATGAAAAGTAAAAATTTTTCACAGATAGATGACAGCATCAGTCGGAGCTGGGCAGGTTAATAAGTGAAGCAGGAGCATAGTGTCAACTCCAGTTCACCTCCAGCCGCACGGCACCTCCAGCCTCCTGAAGGAAGGTGGAAAGAGGCACCTTGTACTGCCACACCCTCCCAATTTTTCTTCAAGAGACAGAAATATAGAATCATAGCTGAAATCTCTCCATTTTTAAATATTCCCAATTAATCCTAATTTTAAGAATGTTGTAAGCCAAATACATTCTGTGGACAGATAATATGTGACCTCAAATCTAAATTGTCATATTTCTGAGTAGGTTTTAGACAGTACTTCATAATCATGGGCTATGTAACCTCTGACCCTCTGACTTTGATCAGGAAAGTGAAGGAGGCAGGCAGAGACAGAGAGAAACAGAGAGAGAGAGAGAGAGAGAGAGAGAGAGAGAGAGAGAGAGAGAGAGAGAGAGAAAATATAAGACAAAATCACCTAAAGCAAACTAATTATCCTCCCTTGTGCTTCTTATTTACCCCCACTGAAAATTATACCCAGACTTACAGTCTTCAAAGGAGTTGAGTCAAATAACCGTGATTACAGAACTATGTTAAAGACCTTAGATTTGAAGATATTTAGTGTATGGATGTAATTTAAAACTAAGATTGCCCTCCATGGGGCAATGTAGAGGCTAAAAACAGAACATCCATCCTGGCAAGGACAAGATCAGATACATTACCACTCTATACTTTAGCAGTGGCACATAAAGATTATAATCGAGAATGAAAGAAAGAAAAGGGCCTACTGAAAAACAGATGTCTTGAGCTAGAAGCAGCAATCACAGCATCTGCACTTCGGGCGTCGGGTGGAAAACACTGGAGGAAAACAATAAAGTGCAACATATAAAAATATCAAAGGAGTCAGCTGGTTCTTTTCAGCTGGTAGGAACAAAAACTACAGGGTAGAAAAGGATATTTAGAAGAGTGGTAAAATCTGAAGCCTTAAATAACTCATAGTTCAGATAAGCTGGAAAATGGAACCAAAAAATAAATAAAGAGAGAATAAAGAGGTTGAACTTAACTTTCTCCCAATGTAAGGTCAATTTAGAACTGTCTGAAATTCAGACTTTTTGCCAAGTTCAGTGCCACTGTTCCCTTGGCAGCACAATTTTTCAGATTTCCTAACCTGATGGTTCTGTTTGTAGCTTCTTTCTACTACATGAACACACACAGAGAACACAACATTCAAAGTAAGAATACTTCTATCCAAGACTTGGTCACTTGCTCAACCAAATTTTTTGAGTCACGTAATTCCTCTGAGCCTCAACTGATCATTTTGTAAAATGGGAGTACTACCACCTGATGAAATTGCCTTGCAGGGTTGTTTGCACAATAAAAATTGGTAATTTATATGTGAAAGTATTTTCCAAGTTGTGATGCTAGTAATACAGTATTTCAAGAGTCATGCTGCTCATCATCCAGTGAAACTAGAGCCACACCAGTGATTCAACGATCATCATTAAATAGCTACAGTTACTCTCAAAGAGGAGACACAGCTATGAAAATGATGATCCCTGCACGCATGGAGTCTGTATTCTGATTAAAACTGTGAGTTTTTAATTTGAGGTTTGACAATAACATAGTAAACAAAAAAGTCATCTTTCAACTAATAAATAGTTTGTGATAATATATTGCTTGTTTTCCATTAATTTTAATAGAGAAAGGAATATAATCACACAATGTTTTAATTAAATTCAGAATTACAGGCTGAAAACTCACTGTTAAAGTATTATTTACTAGGTATGTGCGATAGGAAAATAGTAATTATTAAACAGTCACTATATACATAATTATTATCAAGCAAACAGCTGCTTATTTGAAGTTTAGTTTGGGAAATTGCCATGTATTTATCAAAAGTAGCTATTATGAAGTGCTTATTTTATGCAAGGACCTATCATGTACACTGTAAGGGGTACTAGGGTCAGCAGACCCTGGTTTGTTCCTTCCTTCAAATGACTCCTAATGAAAGTATCAAAGATCATATAAGTAAGAGAATGATGTGTGGAATATTACAGTGAAGTATTACAGTGATTTAGAAAGAGAGACTAAATTTACAGAGTCAAAATATGTTTTCAGTAAGATACTGGCAAATAGAACAAAGCACCTGACCAGTAGTCAAACTTCGAAGTTCTATTCTGATGTCTTCACCAGTCTAGAAATTTACTTTAAATCTGATTTTCTACTTATAAAATAAAAATAAACCACTACCAACCTCTGATCTTGTCAAATACTTTGGTGAAACTCAGGATAAAATGAATGGATTTATCAGAGTATCAGCTACCCACAGTTTGGTAGCCACAGTAGAAAACATGCAAAGTATCCTGACTACCCTTGACACCCAGAATGTCTTCATTAACTACTGAACCCAAGACTGAGACAGAAAAATAACTAGCCTAAACCTTGAAGTACATATAAGGTTTAACAAGCCAAAAAAGTTAAGAAAGTCTGGGAAATCCATGAAATTAAGATCATGCAAAGAGTGCAAAGTAAGTCACAGTCACATTTGGGTGTGTCCTACAGTCTGTAAAATGGAGGAATCAGAGGCAAATCTGGAGCAATGGGCCTCCGAAATACTAAGAATGCTCATGGCCTAATTAAAGTGTTTGTTCTTAAATATAATAGGTACCAGGGAAGAACTGGGCAACTTGAATTAAGAAGAACACGCACAGGATCTCAACTCCAAATCTATACATACCCTCTCATCATTTGACTATCGAATACCTTCAAAGAAAATGAATCAGCAAGCTCCTTGGGTAGTGTATTTGCCAGTATCTCATATGGCACTATTTCCATTTAGCACAAAGGAGAAACACTCTTTGCAGATTTGCAGTTTCAAATATTTTCAATAAATTATCTCTTAATAGGATATCAGTGTATGATTCTTTATCAGATGCATTGCATTTGTCAGATCAAATCTTTCAACAAAATACCTTAAAAATATGAGAAGTTAAAATGGAAAGAGTTTTACCTATAGTTTGTTTTGGTAATAATGGTAATTTACTATAACCATAATGGTAATTTACTATACCATACCATTCAAGAATCACTATAGCACACTATAAAAACACAAACGAAACATGACATAAATGCTATCCAGACTGCCAGTATGTACTGTGTCTTTCAAACACAATGTAACGTGTTTAAGGATGATGTCAAGGATTATAAGAGCAATGTAGAATGATTTGAGCATGAGAGAAAACACAAAGGTTCAAAGCTAATTAATAGCTAAGCTAAATGAGAGAAGAGAAACAAGACTATTTCAGGTACACTGGTTCCATGTTGAGTTTTTCATTATTATATTAGGAAATACTAGCTTGACTGGCACGGACTCCAGGAGGAGAAAGAGATGTGTCTCTCAAGATCCTGCCATGTTGGGGAGCGAGGCTCCGACCAGTAGACAACCTAGCCTGCCTTCCTGGTGAGTGTGCATGACTGGCACAGAAACCAGGAGGAGAAAGAGATGTGTCTCTCGAGATCCCACCATATTGGGCAGGGAGGCTCCAACCAGAAGACAACCTAGCCTGCCTTCGTGGTGAGTGTGCATGACCAGCGCGGACTCCAGGAAGAAAAAGAGATGTGCCTCTCATAGGCCTACCTGCGTGGATTAAGTATCAAGGACTCCTGCCCTCCTCTCCTCACCTCATAAGCAACCTGCTGGTTCAGAGGACTGGCTACGTTGACAGCAACTATGGTACATAAAGCAACTAAATGCTTGTATTGTTTAGTTGATTTTGTAGGCGTGGAGCCAGCAGTCTGAGCATCTCTTGGGAAGGTGATCGTATGCAATGTAGCAAATATGGGGGATTCTTCTCTGTCTTGTCTTTGAGGCCCAATATTGTTCTCATTGCTTTGCTTTATTCTGATTAATTTTTTTTTTTTGCTTTATTTCATACTCTGTTTTTATTGGTTTTGTTGTGTTTTGGTTTTGGTTTGATTTTACTATACCTGATGGAATGGTCAACTATTCTGAAAGTAACAAGGTATGCTGTGGTGGCTGTTGTTTTCCTGGTGTCTTTCTTTGAAGTTCTGTACCAGTTCTACTGCTTTGTTTTGATTGACTTTGTTCTGTTATGTTTTGTTGAATTTTAGTATCTTTAAAATAAAATAAATAAATAAATAAATAAATAAATAAATAATATATTAGGAAATATTTCCATTATTATTTTACATTTTCAATACTATATTTCCATTATTACATATTTCCCATTAATATTTGAACAAATTTCTTAAGTAAAACAATGCTTGTTAAGTAAATTTGTATGTTTTTACTAAGGAAATATAAAAATTATAGTTTCTTAATTTACATACCTCTTGTGAATAGACAAAATATTCTAATAGTCATAATCCAATACAGTGACTGAGATGCTATTATCTACATTGTAAAGTAATGCAAGAGAGCTCAGAGAGCTGTATGATTTGCCCCATTTGTAATACCCATAAGAGACAGATGTAGGAAGCATACCCAGGTTCTCTGATTACAAATTCCTTGTTATTTCTACTATATCACACTATAGTAACACTAGCACACATGCTACACACCAGATGAAGAGTAAAGAAGAGTAGTTCTTAGTCTCTATAGTTGGCATTTTGCATATGGGATGAAGAGTGACATAATACCAGGATGTATGGCAGCTTTAATCTTTTTTTATTATTATTCCTCTTGCATAGTTTTACACCTTCTGTACTGAGAATTGTGTAAAAATAATCAAATCCACAGAACCCTTGACACCATCTGCTGACACTACATTGTGCAAACATAAAATGTGGATGGTAATATAATTAAGTTGTAGTCTAATTGGGGATATTATCAGATCTGTGAATTTTCTGGGGAACATATGTAATTTACCGCAGTTTACCTTTGCCATTCTCCTGATTTGGGATTAATTTCTGTTGTCTTCATGTGTGAAGAATAAAAACCAATCACTACGTTTTCTTCATGTTAACTGTTGATGTTATGCCATGCCTAAACAGGCTTAATTTCCACTTTCTAATTAAGGAGAATGCTACTAATGCACACTTCTAGAAAGACGGGCTAGGAGACAAGATGATTCCCCTCTCCTTTTAGAGCTCTTTATTCCTATATATAACGTATTTAAAGATATGGTCTTCACTGGAAAAATCAATCAGAAGAGAATTCATTAAGTATGACCAATGACATGTACCCTAAAATTATATGTCATAGTTATGACAAATAATTGGTTAATATTTGAGAGGAAAAATTGGTAAAATCTCTCCTTGTCAAAGGAGAAAGCATTTTTTCAAAGTCAGAACCTATCTCCCACACTGTTGGGATTCAACTTCCTTCTCCTCATTATATTCTGCCTTAGCGGGAATGAGACATTTAAAGAGATCCAGTCTGCAAGACTCAAATCACATTTGCCAGTCTGGCTCCCATATGGATCCTCAGTTGTAGAAATACTTTCTGCCATTTTCCCAAGCTTGACTCCTCCTGGCCCCAGAGAAGACCTCGCCACCTCTCCGAAATGCTGACCCTGAAACTTAATTCTCTCTTTGCTGCCCTTTGACCATCTCTCCTGGCATTAATGGCCTGCTTATAATTCTTCTGACCTCCGCAAGCTATATTGCCCTTGCTTTATTTCTTAGATGCCATACTTTGGCTATAGAATGGATCCTTATCACCCAAGATGTATCCTGATCTTAGCCTGTAGCTCTCACAGTGCCATAGTCTAGTTCTCATCTGCATTCACACTGAAGGAATTCAACAACTGCCATCCTGATCACAGAGCCCTCTAAACCACCCCCTCCCAGCACAACTGCACCTGGGGACTCAGAATACTATCAGCCCTGCTAGTGATAGTAGCTACCACTCCCTGAGCTTTCTCAAGCCTCATCCTTGGGCAACCATTATCACTTGCACTGTAGCAAGCCTTGTTCTTGGCAGGTAACCACAACTTGGCAGGTATCACTATCACAGTACATAGTAAGTACACAGCAGCACAACTGTGACAATGTCTGGCAGACACGTGGGCTACCTCCACAATTTGTTCACATCTACAAATGTTCATAATGTGAAATCCGTTCGCATCTGTGAAAGTTCACAACTTGCATGTTCCTAAGTTGGAGATTTACTGTACTTAAAATATCAAAGAATGAAATAGTGTAGTACATGAATTAGTAAGCCATGGCACTATAATTACAACCATCTTACTTGATACTAATAGTCCAATGGCTGCATTGATTACTAGTTAATTCAGGAGCCAAACTTCTTGGACTCAAATCCCAGCTTTGATGTTTACTAACTATGAACCACTGGGAAAAATTAACAAATACTTCAATTTGTTAAACTATAAAATGGGGAAACAATACTGATTTATTCAGGGCTATGGGGGTTAAAAATATTAATTATATATAAATTACATAGAGACATACATGACATAGATTATAAATGCTCAATTAATAGATATCCAGGCAGGCTACTATATCTCAGAAATTAACAAGAGAACTCATGCCATATTGAAGAACTGGTAGAACTGGTAGTGGATTTCTGCCCTTTTAACTCTCCCCAGGACAAGCAAAATGAATACTCCTATGCATCAGTGAGTGTTTAGCAGGTGATCTGGAGCACCAGGTCTACTTTGATAGCTTACTATCTGTGGGAAAGTTTTCCATCTGTTAAATGAAGAAAGTAATACATCCTACCAAATACAGTTAGCCTCGTTATTACATTAGTTAAGGCTGACAAAACACTTTGAATGATATCTGACATATAGAAAAATTTAAATGTTATTTAATTGCTATTCTAGTCAGGAAAATTACTTGATGAAGCCAGAATGTTCCTAAGCAATCAGAGCCAAGGGGTATCTGTGTTTCTGACAAATCTGAAGTTTGGCATTAGCTCTGGTCCCAATCATGATTCATTCCACAGAAAGTAAATTTAGAACTTAACAATAGCCTAAAAAATCACACACCACATTGAAGAACACAGAAGAGTGAGACCAGAAGGAAGCAATAACAAGTATATCCTGCTGGAAGCACAGAAAACAAGAAAAGCAAAGAAAACAAGTACCTATTAAAAACTTGCATTTTTCAAAACTATTTAAGGATACAATATTTCTGAAAAATTCAATGAAAGGCTGAATTTAAAGTGATCAAGTAGAATGCCAGACATGGTGGAACATCTATAATCCCAGAATTCTGGAAGGCTGAGGCAGGAGGGCTACAAGTTTGATTCAATCCTGCACAACTTAGTGACTCAGTGAGACCCTGTCACAAAACAAAAGTATTTTAAAGGGAGGGGGATGTGAGGATATAGTTCAAAGCAAAAGCCCTGGACTCAATTCCAGCTACCACAAAAACATATGAAGGTAAAAGACTCAGAGTAAAAATTATGGCCCCAGTCAAAGACACAACAATCTGATACATACTGGTAGGAGGCAAGAATCGTGTGAACACAAAGGAAGATCAAAAGAAGCGGAGGATCAAAAGAAGCTAAGGAAATAGAATTCCAGGGTGGTATGAGATAGATTCTTAGTGAGAAGGTCCTAGAAATGTGAACCTGTATTGCATTTTCATTCTGTACAATCTGTAATTGTGCATAAACACATCCTAGCCACATAATAAATTTTAGAGTATATTTCTTATCCCAAAATGCGGATTCAGTTATTTCCAACAAAAATTCTTCTCACACTATTCTGCCTTTTCCTATTTCCCTCTCATTTATCTCCACAAATGCACAATGAAGATACAGCTGGCCTCTACTGAGTGAGCATAGAATGGTTACTAAATCAGCTAACATATATGAGGCCCTTAGGGTGGTATGTGACACAGAAAGTGTGGCATGCATTCTGTTGACTCATAAGATACAAGGTTAAAAGAGGTCACCACAATTGTTTCACAAATGTCTGAACTAAGTGAACCTTCCTGAGAATTACAGTCAAGATTCTGGGGACAGATATGACAAAAATGGGCAAAATCATCTCTCTCACAGTGTGTTCTGCATTGATCCCCATGATTCAGTTCCTATGACTAAGTTTTACAAGGTTCATTTCCTCTGGATTTATTTGACATTGCTATCCTGTTTACTAGGAACAAGTTGTTTTAAAATCTTACTGATCCCTTCAGTGTTTGACTTGATCAATTTTCACTGAACATAGTTCTAGGAATATATCAGGGTTTCAAAAAATGAGTTACAAATAATTAACAAATGAAGTCAAACAGGAAAGAATTACTCTAAATTAAGGGCTACTTGCAAAAATAAGCAATATTCTTAAACACATTAACAAACAAAGTTGGCATTGTTTTAGTGATTTTTAATATTTTACAACTAAAAACATCAACAGTGCATTTAAAGTGAATTTTGTCAGCCATTATGTTAAAAGTCTTGAAATGTTTTAACCTAATATTATCAGCATATTGTTCAGTCACTAAGAGACTTTTAAATTCTTTTTGTCTGCTCCAAATATTCAGTGACGCTTGTGTAGTCTGTATGCATTGGGCTGGCTGCCTACACGAGAAGAATTATCTGCTTCCGTATCAATCACTGATTTTTTTCCATTACCAAATGAGAGGTTCTGAAGGCCCATGATGACTAGGATAAATCATCCCATTTCTTTTACTCTATTAAAGAAGATATTTTATGTTCCAGTGCCACAAAATCTAAGATGAACACCAGAAATAGCCCAAGAGTTGAAGACTCTCATTTTAAAATGGCACCACAATTTATCCTATTTCTTACTGTACCATGAGCATTACATTATTCATTAGAAGTATTTGTTTTCTAGGCAAGTATTACACAGCTTTTGCTAAGTGTCAGTTTCTCAGAGCAAGCTGGTGATTTAGAGGGATATCTTCCAGAGATAAGGTCACTTTGTGGAATTCCCACCTGTGTGGCCCCAGTGTTCTGCATAAATATAAATTTGCTCTATGACATTCCTGTCATGTTTGCTCAGTGAGCAAGTAATTTGCCACTCTCATTACTCCAGGTACAAGGTACCTTGTGAAAAATCAATCTTCCTTCTGCTTCATACATCATAGCTTCCCCCAGCTATCCAGTGCATTCTGGCTCTGAAATGAAGCTGTGAGATAAAGACACGGGTCTGTTTCAGCAGGCCGCACTGTCCATAGGGGCTAATGAACGTTACACCTCACTGGGAAACCCTATCGAGGGGCAGAAGCAATGTCTATATACAAAGGAAAGACACTGCTTTCTACAAAGCATTTTCTGTACCAGAGGGAGGGATGTCTTAAAGGTGAAACAAACCAGTAGCTACAGGGGGTTGAGTACCCAGTTTTTCAGAAATATTAATCTACTGTCTCTTCAGGCCACAAATCATTTTCTCCCCTTCTTGACAGGCTGAATTTTTACTTTGAAAGACAATCTGTAGCAGGATCTCAACTGGCTATAATAAGCCTGACATCTCCCCAGGGACTAAGCGAACTCACACCAGCATATGAAACAATTTCCAGCGTTTTCATTGGTGCCGATAGCTGTTTCTTCACCAGTGTGTCCCACCTCAACATCATAGCATAAATGCCAGTGGGAGAAAAAGATAGTGGAAATGTTTTCATTCTGTATGCTTTAAAATCTAGGAAAGGTAAATATGCTGGAATTTTCATGCTGTCATGGGGCACAAAATTTTATTTTAAAATAAAGACAAACTTGGATGTCAGCAAATATTTCTTCAGTACTATTTTTGTTCTATTCTGGGAGAGGTGAATAAATTAATGAACAGAAGAAGCCAAGTCCTTCTCCTCATGGAATATATGTTCTAGGGAAAGAATACGAATGACTATCCACATAAGCTAATATGGTTGTTTCAAATATTGACCAAGTATTGCTATTAAAAAATTAAAAAGTCATGTGACAGACAGAGATGGAGGGATGAAGAGTGAAAGCAATACTAGATGGGACAGTGAGGAATATTCAGCCAAAGGAACCACTTGTTCAAAAAGAACAAATTATAAAGAGGATAAAACATATTATGGGCAAAAGAAGAGGAAAAGAGATAGTGAAATAAAGAAGGCCAGAGGAGTAAGTATGCATCAGAGTGGTACTGACAAGAGTCAGACCATGGAGGCCTTGTTAGCTTTAATGAAGAATGTGGGTCTATTTGAAATTTAGTGGGAAGCCACTGGACAGTGGATATGGAGGAAGCTTTGCAACAATAGGGCAATCAACATGCTCTGACCTATGTATTTTAAATATCACATTAAAAAGTGTTATTTCCTGGATTAAGAGTTAAGGTGGGGGCCATGTGGGGGCCATTCACACCAGAGGGACGGTCAAATCCCAACCTTTTCATGTAAGCCAGTGCCATTCACAGACTGCAGGTGAAGAGATAGAAAAGTCACCAGGAAGCAAGCCTTCCCCATGAACCAGCAACATGTGCAGGCTACTGGAGGGGCAACCAAACCCTAGCCCCTTTGGGTGCATGGTCTAGGAAACAAGCAGAGCCAACTCCCACCCCACCACCCGTAAGCAACCAGTTGATCTGGAGACACACAGGCTGCAATGATAGTGATCGTGGTGAAATGCAATTTAATGCTTGTGGTGTTTGGTGTTTCGCTGACTTTGCAGGTCTAGGGGCAGTGGTCTATCATCTATTCAGAGGATAATGGTACACAATGGGGCATCTATGGGGGATCTCCTTCTGAATGTGGTAGCCATTATTAATTCCCTATTATGTTGTTTCAAAGTCTTATATCATTTTCATTGTTTTGTTAGTTTGGGTTTTATTCTGTTTTGTTTGGTTTGATTTGGCTGTGTCCAATGACATGGGCAGCATTTCGAGGATGGCAGGATATTTTTTGGTAGCCATTTTGGATTTACTGTTGTCTTGTTTTGAAATCCTTTATTGCGTTCATTGTTCTGTTTTTATTGGTCCTATTCTGTTATGTTTTGTTTGATTTTTCCAATGTCTGAAGATATCTGCAGCTATTTTGAAGACAACAAAAGGCATTACAGTAACCACTGTTGATTTCATATTGTATTGAAGTCCTGTGTCACTTATACAGGTTTGTTTGATTAGCTTTGTTCTGTTTTATTTTGCTTAACTTTGTTCTCTTTAAAATTAAAAAAATAATAAAAAATAAGACAGTTAAGGTGGGAAGAGAGATTAGAAGCAGGGACAACAGGAAGCTGGAGCCACAGTTCAGGTGAGTTATGATTACGGCTCAACCTACAGAGGTAGTAGTGAAGCTAAAGAAAAGTTGTTAAATTTGTGATACATTTTGGGTGTATAGACTTTAGAACTCTTTCAACCAGGAATGGTGGCACATGCCTATAATTCCAGTACTTGGGAGGTGGAGGCAGGAGGATCCCAAAGAGTTCAAGGCCAGCCTGGGATTCAATGAGTTCAAGGCCAACCTGGAAGACACAAAAAAAAAGGAAAAAAAAAGGAAAAAAATAACTCCTTCATTGATGAGAGGGTAGTAAAGAAAAGATAATTCAAGAGTATAACCCAGATTTTTTTACTTGAAAAATTGAATAAACATTGATGTCATTAGTAAGATGGACATTGGGTAAAAAATGAATACTTCTCCTTTTGACATGTTAAGTTTGAGAAGACAAATGACCCAGATATTATTTACAACATTCAGAGCACAAACTTGGAGTTTAATTAGAGGTAAATTCTGGAACATAGAGGTTACCCATGATAGTGGTACCACGTAAAACATAAAACACTCAATTAAATGTGAATTTCTGATATAAGTAATTTTCTCCTGCAATATTGGAGATTGAACCCAAAACATTTACAAACTTGTGGTTCTCTTGTCCCATGCTTCCAGAGTGCTTGGATTGTAGGTATATGCCAGCACACCTGGTTAACAATATTTTAGTTTAAGTCTGTCTATAACATTGCAAGGCACAAGTAAATGTGTGTCTGTGTGTCTGTGTGTGTATGTATCATGTATTCTTGCAATAAAAAATAATTATTTATTTGCTGGAACCCTAGGCAACTCTAACTTAGCGTGAGATTACCAGTGGAGAAGCCTTAAGACTTGAGGCACTGCCAACTTTCACAAGAACAGAAAGGAAGAAGAGTCAGCAAAGGAGACTGACAGGAGGTGGTCAGCAGGTTCTGTGGAATCACAGACAACAAATGAAAAACAGAATTCCAAGAAGAAAATGCTCCACGGAGACCAAAAGTTTGACTACGCTTTAGATGGTGAACAAAAAGAGCTCAAACAAGTGACCATTACCCTTGAAAACTCAGAACCAGGTTATGATATCCTGGAAAACAATGACTATGGTGAGACAGGAAGAACGGAAAATGCATGGGAGTGGAATAAAGGGATGGAGAAATGAAGAGAATGAATACAGAAATCTCTCCAGCAAGCTTCACTGTGAAAAGAAGAGTAAAACTGTGTGGCAGCTATGAAGCAGAGTGGCAGTGGACATGGTGTTGGAGGAGGCACAGAAGGACATGTGTGTTGATGGTAATGGCCTGGTGGAGACAGAAAAAGTGGCAGATTCAGGAGTTAGAGGGAAAAATATCAGGACCAATACCATTGCACAGAAATGAGATCCAGACTATAATGGAAGGGTTGATTTGGGACCATTCTATAGTTTATTTTAACAGGAAGAAGATAGCAAATATGGCAGTAGTATGTGTTGGTTTCAACATTGTAAACAATTCCATTAACACTTTCAAGCAAAACTATCACACTTATAATCAAATATTTTTCCTACATTTTAGTTTGAGAAAAATGCTGAGCTATCATATGCTCAAATAAACAAAGACTGAGTCAAAATTAGTTGCTTCAAGACACTTTGATAGTTAAATGAATAAATAATTTTGAAATAATTATTTAGGAAGAAAGTATTCCATTTAACCCACTTTATTTAACATTTCTATGGTTATTTTTAATTTTCACAAATATGGAAACTATAAAATAGCCTCTAAATGGTTATAATACCAAAACTGAAATTTTTCTAAATGGAAAGCAAAAATTCCATACTGTCATAATATACATCATTAAACACAAAAGTTTTGCTAAACAAATGGAAAGCAAAAACAGCCAAGTTCCTGAGAAACAAAGGTCTGTTGCAGTGGGCACCATCCTTTGGGCCTCCTGACCTTTGCATATGCTGCATTAATATGAATATTTACAATGGATCCACTCCAAAATAAAAATCAGGTACTCGGGAATATAGCTATAAACGTGGCTCTGTGGCAAACAGCTACTGTTGCATTCCAGGAAGCACAAAGAGAAACAGTAAAGATTTTTTTTTAAAGTAGATTACAACACTTCTCTAAATATCAGAAGGTCCTCTCTCAGGTACCAAAATACTTGATACTTGTAAATAAGCGTGATTATTTGGTTCATAATATTTTACATTCTTATTGACAAAGGAGCAATAGTCTAGTGAACAATATTTTCTGGTTTATGAAAGAGCATGCAAAGCCCACATGCCTTTTCTGTTTTTGACTTGAAGCTTGCAGCTAAAAGGGCCTTGTATTCTTATGAATATTTTTGCCTTTTTTATTTTAAAGGAATTAAAAGGAAACAAAACAATAGAAACAATATAGAATTTCAAAACAAGCTAATAGGAAATTAACAATAATCACTATATTACATATTATTATCTTCAAAATAGTTGCTCAGATTACAAGATACCAGCAAAACAGATCAAACAATATAAACAATCACAGTTTCTTTCCCTAAATGAATAGGATCAATAGTACAATTATCTTAGCTATATTGTGTGTATACATATTTTTTCCCTTCCTTCTTTTCTCTATTTCCCCATCTGAGTTGTTCTTTCCTCTTGAGCAGTTTCACTGCCTTTTACAACATCTATTGTATCTTTTGGATCTTCTTTAATCTTTCAGTTTCTTACACAATATGATGTTTACACATGTGAATCTGATCTGTCCCACTTATGAATCTGGTCTCTAGTTAGATATATTTACCTATAAAAGGCTCAAGTTCCTCCTTGTTTATAGTTGAGTAATATTTCATTGTATAAAAATACCACATTTTTATCGAATCTTCAGTTGATGGGCATTTGGGTTGTTTCTAAGATTTAGCTATTACAAATTGTGCTGCTACAAACATGGGTGCACATATACTGCTGTGGTATATTGTTTTCAATTTTTCTGGGAAAAAACCCAGAAGGGGAATAGCTGAGTCAAATGGGACCTCTAATACTAGTTTCTTCATGAATCTCCACACTGATTTCCACAGTGATTGCACCAGCCTACACTCCCACCAACAATGGAGAATGTTTTCTTTTTCCCCACAGCCCCACCAGCATTTGTTATTGGATGATTTCTTTATGATACCCATTCTTTCTGGAGTGAGGTGTAATCTTAGTGTTGCTTGAATTAGCATTTCTCAAATGACTAGAGGTTTTGAACACTTTTTCATATATCTGTTTACCATTTGAATTCCTTCATCTGAAAAGCATGTCTTCATCTCAGATGTCAATTTATGGATTGGGTCTTTGAACTTTGGGGGCCTGCTTTTTTTAATTCTTTGTATGTTCTAGATAGAAGTACTTTGTCTGAAGGAGAGTTGGTTATAGTTTTTTCCCAGTTCATGGGTTACATTTCCAATCTGTTGATTTCTTTCAAAATGCAAAGACTTTTTAATAAGATGAGACTTCAGTTATTGATTCTGTGAAGTATTTCCTGTGCATTTTGGTTTTTGTTAATGAACTCTCTACCTACCCCTATGTCTTCAAGATTTCTACCTACTTTGCCTTCCAACAGATTTAATGTTTCTGTTTTAATATTTAGATCTTTGATCCATTTTGACTTTAGTTTAATGCATGGTAATAGACATGGGTCTAGTTTTAATTTTAGTCTTAGGCATATGAAAAGCCAGTTTTTCCATCACCAATAATTAAAGAAGCTGTCTTTCTTCCAGTGAACATGTTAGGCACCTTTATCAAAGATAAGGTGACTGACTGTGTTTGTAGTTGTGGATGTATCTTGTAATCTATTCCACTGATTGTCAGGTCTGTTTTTTGCCAGTACCACCCTGATTTTATCACGGTAGCTTTGCAATATAATTTCAAGGCAGGGATTGTGATGCCTCCTGCTTTGCCTTTGTTGCCCAGGATTGCCTTTGCTATTCAAGGTCTCTTTTTGTTCCAAATGAATTTTAGGAATGATTTCTCTAGATCTGTGAGATATGCTAATGGTATTTTGATTGCAATTGCATTAAATCTCCATGACAATCATGACAGTATGGCCCTTTTCACAATGTTTCTTCTTCCTATCCATGAACAAGGGACGTCTTTCCATTTTCTAAAATTTTCAATTTTTTTTTACAGCAGTGTCATTTACAATTTATAGATCTTTTACATCCTTTGGTAGATTGATTCCTAATTATTTCATTTTTAGGGATGCTATTGTGATGAGTTTGGATTCCCTTATTTCTCTCTCAGTGAGTTTGTTGTTTCCGTACAGAAACGCTACTGGTTTTTGAGTGTTGATTTTTTATCCAGCTACTTTACTGAATTCTGGTCATTTTTATCTCTATCTAGAATATCTTTCAATATTCTTTGTAGGGTTGGATTGGTGGTCGTGAAGTTCTTCAGTTTTTCTTTGTCATGGAAGTATCTTATTTCTCCATCCATTCTGAAAGGTAGTTTTGCTGGGTACATCAATCTGGGCTGGAAGCTGTTTTCTTTTAAGACTTGAAACACTTTAAGCTCTTCAAGCTCTTCTTGACTTGATTGTGTTGAGAATTCTGTGATTGTTTGCGCTTTCCTTTAAAGGTGATCTGTTTCTTCTTTTTCTAACAGTTTTGAATATCCTGTTCTTACGCTGAATTTCTGGGATCTTGATTATTACATGTTTGGGTATAGATTCATTTTGGTTATAGTGAGTTGGAGTTCTATATGTCTCACTTATCTGTATGTCAGTTTATTTTCCCATGCTTAAAAATTTTTCTACTACTACTTCTGTAAACAGTTGTTTTATATAATTTGTGTTGATTCCTTCATTTTCATTTACACCTATCAAGCTTAGGCTGTTTTCCTTTGCATCATCTTGTAACTGTTGAATTGTTATTTCCTGATTATTGTTATTTTTGCTAGGTGCAATCCTGTCTTCAAGGTCTAAAAGTCTATCTTCACATTTGTTCAAGCACTTTTGCCAGCTTTCAATGGAATTTTTTATTTCTTGGATATCGCTCTTAATCTGTGTCATGCCTTTTATTTCTTTCTTAAATTGTTCATTCAAGGTTTCCATCTTTTTGCAGTGTTTCTCAATTTTTTTAACTATATCTTCTTTAGATGTGTTCAGTGTTTCTTTTATTACATTTATCATTTCTTCTTTTACCTGTGAGATTATTTCTGATCTGAGTTCCTTAACAACTTCATGGAGTTGTTTCTTTACTTCAGTTGCTCTCAGTTCAGAAATTTCAGATGTGTGACTTCCACCTTCTTCTATGGCCATGTCTCCTGGACTTGTTTGGGATGGGTTGGAGGTTTCAGATTGCATTTTGCTCTTACATTTTGTCATTTACCTGCACTCCTCCAAGGCAGTTGGATGCCAAGTCCCAGTGGCTTCCTTTGTTGGCTTTGGCCACCTGTCCAGGAGGCATTCTCCCTGGCAGGCTGGGGTCATCAGGTGGATCTTTCCCAGGCCCTGTGTGGCATACTGAAGCTGCCCATGTGGCTAGAGTCACTTCTTATGAATATTTAAAGCAATTTGCCTCCTATCCAAATACTGCATTTGACGTAAAAGTGAGACTATTCTTAAAACAGTAAACTACAGGTACAGAAAAAAATTCTTATTTTTAATCAAAATGATATATACTTATCTATTGATGATACTATCCAAATTAAAGAAGCCTCTCTCAGTATGGTTATTATACTTTTAAATTTCCCAGTTTAGTATCTTTGAAGAGTATTTAGCTCAGTTTTTTCATTTGAACAGGAGGAACACAGGTACAGCAAAAATTTAAACTCCACTGAAGGCTAAGTGCCTTATATGTTTGCAGAGTCTGCACCTGACATATAGTCATTAAAAGTGGATAGATAATTGAATGGGATGGATGGGTGGATGGATGTTCACAAGGACCCTGGAAAGAGAAAGCTCTGAATTTCCATCAGATTGTAAAAAGAGAATTATAAATATATTTTAATTGAGTCAAAAATTAAGAGATAGCCAAGATTTTCAACAATTTACATTCCCCTCAAAGCTACAACTCAGTGAAAAATGTTTTTATTTTGTCTTTAGAACCAGTTCTTCTATAGCCTTTTGCCCTCTGTAAAGAATGCATTCTCTCTTCTCCAATCTACCTATTTATGCACTGGGAAAGTGAAACAAATCACCCCCAAATTAACCTAGTGATACTCCAGGCCATATGGTTAGATTTAAGGCCCTATATTTAATGTTCACTTAGATTTCAAAATAAGCACAAATGCAAAGAGGAGAGAACTGTAAGGGACATGTGTCTATTAAGTAAATGAACAAAGTAAATAATGAAAGTGTGCATCCCCAGGAAGTCTAGTGAGAAGTAGAATACAACCCAGTAATCCAGATTACACAAATTCCTGAAGTGTTTGGTTCTAGGAAGACATTATCCCTCCCTCCAAAATTATTGTCTTATAAATAACTATTTCCTAAGGCCACAACCCATCCAGCAACTACAGAGAAGGAAGACAGAAGAACGTGAGAAAGATGGGATGGGGACAGAGAAGATAGGGAGAGGAGGACATCGAGAGAGGAAGAAAGCAAAACATCTAACAAATTAGTGGGTCAACAGTTCAGTACCAAAACTCTGTAATCATAGATGAGGTAATGTGGAGCAAGCTCTATATTTTTCTCTTTAATTCATTCTTGTTACAAATATTAAAGTGTTAGGCTGAGCCAAAGCTAAGTATGAAGTCCACTCAAAAAGTAATGACTCTGATGTTGAGATTTAATAAAATTCTGGAATGAAAAAAATTAACAATGGCAGTCAAAAGTGAAAACTAAACCAAGATCTAATTATATTATACTTCCATGAATATAAAAAGCACAATGGAATTTTAATAATCTACCAAGTACCATGTTTTTCATCTGCCCAGAGATTCCATAGACTTGCATACAATTATCTCTTCAGTTAAATACACAGCACTTGACAAATGCTTGGATTCACATTCACATCATCATTCCTAATAATACTGGGCCACTTCAAGTGCTTGAAGTTGTTCCCTTGTCAATCTCTGTGCTTCAAGAGGTTTAGTTATCAGGGTTTCAATCTGCTTGTTTTAATAAGTACTCCTGCACTATTTGCTTATACTTTACACATGAGCCTTTTGGTAGATGATTTGTTTGATTTTCTTTATTCTTATCTTGCCAGCACTTCTAAAATTAAAGGAAGAAAGGGAGAAGGCTCAGCAGGGTGGAATGTTTCGCACTGTCAGATCAAGTGTTAAATATATATTCTGATTTCCAAAAGACCTCAGGACCTGAACTAAGCTTTTTAAGAGATGTAACTGTATTATCTGCAATGTTTTCCTTTTGTGCCTACCAACAAGCTATTTGTGATACAGAGAGCAAATGGAGGATATAGGGAGTTATCTAATTAGATAGTGAAACAGGTAGTACCTTATCTATGCTGTCAGTCAAGATGATTCTAATAATAACTGATTTCAGGAGATGTTACTTCTATATTTAATTTGATATATATAAAAGCATGTAGCATAGTTATAGGTAGGAAGCATATTAACAGCATGTGAACTATCACCTATTAAACTTATCAGTAATAAGAACAATAATATTACCATGGCTTCTTAAACTCTCTATAGTTTCCCAGCCCTCCTCCTTCCTCTGTTCATTTAAAATAAACACTCCCTTGAAAAACTATATATATATATATATATATATATATATATATATATATATGACAAATGTATTATTTCCATTCTTTTTGTTTGAGCTACATAAGTATGTTATTAAACTTTGTAATCTTAAACTTACTTTTTTCACTCAGTACATCTCAAAAAGGCATTTGTGTTGTTGCATTTAATTGTAGTTTCATTAATTTCCATAATCATATAATTCTCCTTGCCAATATAACACAGCATAGTGGTCTATTTTGTGTAAATGCATCTTCAAGTTGTTTCCAGCTTTTTTTGTTGCTCTGTATAATACAACTAGAAATACTCTAATATATGTCTTTTGATTTACAAGCGTAAGTTTTCCTAGGATTTATACATGAGAAGTTATTCGTCATATGGAATGCATGTGCTTTAGATGATAACACTACATTTTCCAAAGTGGTTGTCCCATTTCACATCTCCAGCAGCAGCAGTGTATGAATACCCATCATTCTATCTATTACCAACATTTGATATAGAAAGGCTTTCAATTTTTTTGCATTCTAGTGAGCATAACACAGTATGTATTTTTGGCCTTCATTTGCATTTCCTAATTGTTACTGACAATCAGTGTTATCTTATGATGTCTGTTTTTTAACCTCAAGATTTACATTAATATCCATTAATTTCTAGATAATGACTGCATTTTCATGTAAGCAGTCAGTATCATTCTTTTGTTTCTACAAGCTAGGTAAGATCATGTCAAATTTCTTCATTAATATAGCCAACCACTATAGATGTTGAACTGTGGATATGATTACCATTTTTTTTGGCCTTTCCTGTTACAAACATGTTAGGACCTCTTATAAGGAATTTTTGACTACTTTTCTACAGTCTTTACAAAATATATGCCTACATACATCCACATGACTGTCAAGTTTTTCTCAATAGTATTTTGTATATTTTCTTAGACTCATTCAAACATTGTCAGCTTGCTTTATTTTCTAAGTTTCAACCCATGAAATTCACTTCATAAGTGAGTTTTGGCTATATTCTGAAACTGGGCAGTTGAAAAATATTCCCTAAACATTATCAACAGTTACTAACTGTGATAAAACAAATATACAGAATTCCTATAGCAGAAAAAGACACATAAGCAATGTAATTACAATGCAAAGTCCTTGATAATCCCAAAAGGCCATAAAAAAAGCATAAATGCTATTTCATAAAACAATTATTTCCAAATACAATCAAAAGAAATACAAGGGTATTCAAAGTTAGATTGCAGGCACTGTAGTCATAAAAATTTGGATCTACATAGCTCTCTTACATGTATCTTCTGTCTCACCCAACACTGGGAAACAAGTTTTTATTGTTATATTGCATCAGTTAAAATTGTTGTTATCTTTTGATGATCTTCTATGACATGTTTCTCTGACTATTCAATTGCATAACTATCAAGCTTAATTTGTTCATTGCACATGACTGGGACAGCAGTGTTTCTGTCAAGCATACATTTATGAACTTCATAGTACCTAGTTACGTCTGCAACAGTGCTATCAGCTGTGAGCCTCTACCAATTAAACATTTTCATTATAGTCTGTTGATTTAAACATGAAGCATCAATATTAAAGAAGCAGGGATTTTTTGGTATGGTATTATTGAAATATACCCTAATAAATACTCTATTCAATCTAGGCTATCTACAAAGTGGAACATACTAGGAATCCCAGTCAAACCATGGAACCAAGGAAATACATACATGTAATTTCTGTAAAAGTTTTACATTTAAAAGGTGGCCAGCTGCATTATCTGTAAAGTAGGAGCCAGCACCATGGCTACTTACTGTGTTGCTATCTAATTCGAATCCAGAGATGACATACCATCAATGTTCAGATTAAATTGTTTCCTGTGCAGAGTCAAGGTCATTATCATTCTCTTTGCCTCTCTGTAACAGCAGCACAGTTAATCATACCTGTCTTTTTTAAATGTTTTCCTCTTTTCTGGCAGTAAGGGACTCTTACTGCCCCCTTGCACTGTGGAATCTCCTACTGCCTTGCTGGCCTGGCATTTGTGCTTCTGACTGGTTGCTGGTTATCACACTGCTGCCAGCTCACTTTGAGCCTTTTTTTCTGCCTATACATTTTCCCCAGATAAACTCACCCAGTTCTAGTACTTTCTCATGAACTCTCTGTTCATTCACAGCTCTTCTCCAACCTTGACATCAGACCTGAACCAGACTTGCATGTTCAACTGAGAATTTAGCACCCACAATTAGATGGATAGGAGGCATCTTAAATTTAAATGTCTTAAGTAGATTAACACATCCCACATCTCTTCCCTTACTGGCTATTCCATTGTTGCAATTTTTTCTTTGCTACTGTCATCTAGTGAAGCCATCAATTCATAAGTCATATGTGATCCTCCCCCTTCATTTCCAATCCTTCAGTCCATAGAGTGCTCAGTACATCAAATATACATTACATCCATTTACATTTTCCAGCTATATTCTTGTCCAAGTCTGTTCTTTGTTACTACAGTGGACTCTTATCTGGTCCTTCTGCCACATTTCCACTATCCAATTTTCTTTTCTATAGACATACAGAACCATAATTTTCTTCTTTACATGTAAACTTCATGACAGCCCACCATAAAATTCTCCAGTGTGTAAACAATGTACTATTACATAGAATAAAATCTAAACTAAACTATTTTCTGTGGCCTAGTAGAATAATGGTGATTTATCCCCATTCCACTTCTTCCATTCAACTAACACTTTTTCCCCTCTCACTCACCTCCTTCACAAAATTGACAGACTCAAGTTCTTTGCACTACTTGCTTCTCCCATCTCTGTTCAAACTTAATATTTTTGGAGAGGTTGTCCTTACTACCACCCATATGTTAGCACCAAATTCATTTCTGCCCCAATAAATACCATTGCTATCAATGATAACTAGTGTGTATGTATTTTTTGTACATTTTCTTGCTCCTACAACCAGCACTAAAGTTTCATGTGAGGAAAATTTTCTGACTTTTTCAACATCGTATTCCAAACTACTGGGTCTAGAATGGAGCTAGCTCATAATAAACACTCAGTAAGTATTTACTAAAAAAATAAATGACCCAGAGTTGGGACAACTGGCAGGAAGAAGGACCGAAATGGGCTCCATTTTATGCCATTGACCTGGAGCTACCAGGACAGACAGGAGAAGAGCCCAAGACCAGTGCCCACTCCTGCCATTGATGGGACTCAGGAACAGGAGACCAGTGGGAATACCAGTGACATAACAGGATTCAGGCTAGAGCACACAAGATAGACAGATTGGGACTAGTGGCACAGAAAAGTCTGAAGCAACAGGAACAACACGAGCCAGCAGGTTTAAGTTGGGTGAGGCAGCTCATGTCTTGAGGACGAAGACATGCAACATAGTAGGGGCTGAGTAGGGTAGCCCTCTCTTCTTCTCTTTTCTCTTCTCTTTTTTTCTTTCTCTCCTTTTTTCTTTTTTAAAGGGCTGGGGAGAACTCCAGTTACAGAAAACTAATCCCATTCCCCAAATCCAGAGACAAAGACCCAAACTCAGCACAAATCCACCTGCCATCTTGGCTAGTGTATATATTCTGGGATCAGACTTGGGCCTACCACAGAACTGTAGATACTAGAGGAATCTCACTTTTACTTTTCTCTGTCTGATGGGTTTTCCTCTTGGTAGTCAGCTGGGTTAGTGTGTTTTATTTTGGTTTCTATTTGTTTGTTTATTTTTCTTGTTGTTTTTGGTTTTGGGGTTTTTTCCCTTTTCTCTTTTTCTCTTTGTTCTGTTTGTCTTGTTTTTACTTTCTGTATATTTGTTGTTTTTTTTTCCATGTGTGTGATTATTGTTGTTTCCATTTTTTTCATTTCTTTTTCTTCTATCTTTTCTTTTCTTTCTCTTTTCTACCTTCTTTTCCCTCTTGTTCGCAATTTAGATCTCTAAATTTTCCCTTTGTATTATTCCACTTGTCCACTTCCTCTCACTCATCAACTATCTCACTGAATTTTATGAGACTTTTATGGGAGTAAACACTGTCTCTTCTCTTTCTGGTTCACTTTAAGACTCCTAGGCTTTCTTTTCCAAACCCTTGCTCTTGTATCCTATAATTACCCAAAATTTGAATGATCATCATATGCACACCAAACTTGCTCCTACTACACCAAACCTCATCCACCTGTCCATCTTACTCTTACCCATCTTAATCCCCCACAACAGGGTAAAATAACTCTACTAAGTGGGAAAAAGTTGCACACAAGTTTCTGGTATAAGGTGGATTATGTTAGATAACCACAGAACTTTCTCCTACAGTGATAGGAATTGAGTTAATAGTTACCATAGTCTATCAGTAACCAGGCTGTCCTTGAGTCTGTTGTTATTACTAACTGTACTACTGTCCAGGATGCCATATCTGCTACAATCAGTTTTTCTTCTCTGTATGTAACAACACTGTGAGTACAAGGGGTCATAACCATCACCATAGGCCACTACTAAAGGAACAGGCCTTGAGAGATATTGATAGCAACTTCACATTCTTAATATATTGGAAAGGTAGGTTCTTGGGACAGATATAAGGACCAAGAACCATCTATATCTAGAGGCCAACCAGAAAAACAAACATTTCCTAGGAAAACCTTAGACACCAGGGGTAAAACCATGTAACATAAGAAACCTAAAAGCATCAACACAGTAAACAAAATAAAAGAAAAAAATAGAAAATGACAAGAGGAAGGAACAAATACAACCCCAAATGCCCAGTCCACCCAGGACAAGTCCAGAGCACAAAAAGATAGAGGAAATCAGAAGCCAATTACTGGAACTCTGAAATGATAGCAGCAGAAGTAAAAAAAAAATGGAAGAGGCCATAGTAAAAACTATATCTAAGGTGAAAAAAGAAATATCATTCAAAACGAAAGACATTAAAGCAGACACAGATTAAAAAAAAATAATGGCACTTAGGAAAATGATGGAAACCATGAATGCCCAACACAGACAAGAAATAGAGTCAATGAAAAAGATCCAAACAGAAATCCAGGACTTTAAAAACTCTGTTGAAAGTATATGCAACAGATTGAAAGAAGGTAAGCATAGAATATCTGACCTAGAGGACAGAAATGTAACTAGTGACCAGGAAAAGAAAGGTACCTTAAAAATAGCAAAGGACCATGAAAAATCAATTCAACAGCTATAAGATGAAGCAAAGAAGAACAAAATAAGATTGATTTCAGTCACTGAAAAAGCTGGAGACAGTGCAAAAGTCATGAAAAACCTCTTCACAGAAATAAAGGCAGAAAACTTCCCAAACATGAGTAAAGAATTTGACATAAGAATAAATGAAGCATATGGAATTCCAAATAGTCATGACCAAAACAAATCTACATCAAGACATATAATAATCAGAATTCCAGAAATTCAACACAAGAACAAAATATTAAAAGCAACTAGAGAAAAGAAATAAATCACCCATAAAGGAAAGTCTATCCAAATCACAGCAGATTTCTCAACACAAGCCCTCAAATCATGGACAGCCTGGACTGAGATATTTCAAGTCCTAAAAGAGAAAAATCATCCCAGATTGGTGTACCATGTAAAACTATCTTTCCAAAGTAATAGAGAAATACGATACTTCCATGACAAAGAATAACAGGCGAAATTCATGACCACCAAATCAGCTCTACAAAATGCTCTGAAACATGAATTAGAAAGAGATAATAAAATCCACAAACACACAAAGACCAATAGAAAGGAGCTGCTAAGCAAGGCAAGCCATTAAAAGAGGAGAAAGACAGGGAACCAACCACAGGAAAATAACATGAAAAAGATAAGTCAATACATATCAATTATAATCATCCATTTAAATGGTCTCAACTCACCAAGCAAAAGAAACAGACTAGCAGAATGGATCAAGAGACAAGATCCAACAATACACTGCATTCAAGAAACACATAGAAAAGAGAAATTCATAGACTAAAAGTCAAAGGATGGAAAACAATTCTATACCACACAAATTCACAAAAAGCAGGAGTGACTATTCTATTTGCAGACACTGTACACTGTAAGCCAGAACTGATCAAAAGAAACAAGAAAGGTTACTACATACTTGTTAAGTGAAAACTCCAAAAAGAAGAGATTATAATCATAAAGACATATGCATCACACACCAGTGCCCCCAACTACATAAAACAAATATTAACAGACATGAAAAACCAAATAAGCGCTAACACAGTTGTACTAGGGGGACCTTAATACTCCACTCTTACAAATAGGTAGATTGACTAGACAAAAAAAAATTCACAAAGAAATATCTGAATTAAAACAAGCCTACAAATAAATAAGTTGGTAGATGTCTACAGTGTGTTCTACCCCAAAACATCAGAATACACATGCTTCTCAACCGCCCATGGGAAAACACAACAGATTCTACAGAAATTCAGAAAATCATCAATACCTACTGCAAGAACCTATATTCTAATAAGATAGAAAACACAGAAGAAATGGAAAGATTCCTAGACACAGTCAAATTGCCAAAATAAATCAAGAAGATATAAAAATTCTAAATAGCCCAATATCAGATAGTGAAATTTAAAATGTAATTAAAATTTACCAACAAAGAAAAGCCTGGACACTGATGGATATACACTGTTGAATTTTACAAAAAATTTAGAGAAGAACTAATGCCACTAATGCTCGAACTCTTTAAGGAAATTGAAAGAGAAACAATACTTTCAAAATCATTTCTGAAGGTAAGTGTTACCTTGATACCAAAACTAGAGAATAATTCAAACCAAAAAAAATCCAAACAACAAAAAAAGAAAATAGGCCAATCTCCCTAATGAACATAGATGCAAAATACTCAATCAGATACTGGCAAACAGAATGCAGCAAATCAATAAGAATGTAATAAGTCATAACCAAGTAAGATTCATCTCAAGAATGTAGGAATAGCTCAACACATGCAAATAAATAAATGCAATAGACCATATTAACAGAACCAAAAACAAAAATTACGTGATCATCTCAATAAATGCAGAAAAAGTATTTGACAAAGTTCAATACCCACCCATGTTAAAAATACTACAGAATATTGGAAAGGAGAGTTTTTATCTTAATCAGACAAAAGCTATCTATGACTAACCAATAGCTAACATACTAAATGGTCAAAAATTGAAAGCATTCATTCTAAAATCAGGAATGAGACAGGGATGTCCACTATCACTTCTCCTATTCAATATAGTTCTGGGAACATTATCCAGAACAATTAGACAAGAGAAAGAAATAAAATGAAAAAGAATAGGAAAGGAAAAAGTTAAATTATTATTTGAAGATGATATGCTACTCCACAGAAGACCTCAAAAGCTCCACCAAAGGAATTGTAGATTTAACAACCAAATTCAGTAGTGTAGCTGGATACAAAGTCAACACTCAAAAATCAATAGCTTTTCTGTATACAAGCAACAAACTCACAGAGAAAGAAATTAGGAAAATCATAACCTTTACAATAGCATTCAAAAAATGAAATGCAATCTAATGAAAGAAGTTAAAGATCTGTACATTGAAAAGTATAGCACTCTGAAAAAGATCAAAGAAGATATCAGAAAATGGAAAGATATCCCTTGCTCTTGGATAGGAAGAATCAACATAGTGAAAATGTTCATACACCCAAAACTGTTACACAGATTTAATGCAAACACAATCAAAATATCATCAGCATAACTTACAGAACTAGAGAAAACATTCTTAAAATTTCTTTGGAACCAGAAGAGACTTAGAATAGCCAAAGCAATTCTGGGCAACAAAGGCAAGTCAGGGGGCATCATAAATCATGACTTGAATTATATCACAAAGCTACTGTGATAAAATCAACATGGTATTGACAAAAAAACACAGACCTGAGGATTAGTGGAGCAGAATAGAAGATTCAGTCACAACTACAAACACACTAAACCACCTTATCTTCGAAAAAGGAGCCACTGTTCACTGGAAGAAAGATAGCCTCTTTAATAAGTGTTGCTGGAAAAACTGGCTTTCCAGATGCCTAAGACTAAAACTATACTCATGCCATCACCATGCACCAGAAGTCAAAATGGGTCAAAGATCTAAACACTGAAACAAATACTAAATCCACTGGAAGAGAAAATAGTTACAAATCTTGAGGACACAGGTGTAGGCAGACACTTCATGAACAAAACCACAGCACAGCAGCAGAAATACTACAAGAATGAACAAATGGGATCTCATCTTATTAAAAGGCTTTTGCACAACAAAAGAAATCACCAGCAGAGAGAAAAGACAACCCACAGAATGGGAAAAAACTATAGCCAATTGTCACTCAGACATAGGACTTCTATCTAGAACATATAAAGAATTGAAAGAAACCAGACCCCCAAATTCAAAGATGCAATCCGAAAAAGAGCATCTGAGATAAAGACACAGTCTCAGATGAAGAAATTCAACAGGCAAATAAATATATGAAAAAATGTTCAAGATCATTGGCAATTTGAGAAATGCTAAGTAAAACAACACTAATTTCCACTTCTCTCCAGAAAGAATGACTATCATTAAGAAATCAATCAATAACAAATTCTGGTGGGGCTGTCGGGAAAAAATGAACCCTTCTCCATTGTTGGTGGGAGTGCAGACTGGTGCAACCACTGTGGAAATCAGTGTGGGGATTCCTTAAGAAACTAAGAGTAGAGGTCCTATTTGACTAAACTATTCCCCTTCTGAATATCTTCCCAAAAGAATTAAAAACATCATATCACAGCAATATATGTGCACCCATGTTTATGACAGCACAATTTGTAATAGCTAAATCTTGGAAACAACCCAAATGCCCATCAACTGAGGAATGGAATGTGGTTTTTTTTTATATAATGGAATACTACTCAGCCTTAAAGAAAGATAAACTTGAAACTTTTATAGGTAAATGGATTCAACTGGAGGCCATTCTCATAAGTGAAATAAATCAGACCCATATGTGTAAACATTGTATTGCCTCATTAGTGTGAGAAACTAAGAGTATATAAGATCCAAATATACAATAGCTATTGTAAACAGGGAAGAAACTGTTCAAAAGAAAAGAAAACCTATGATGGGAGAAGGGGGAAAGGAAGAATGGGAAAAGAAAAAATACATATATACACAAGATAACTAAGATAGTTATACAATTGATTTCTCTTAGTTCAATGAAAAGAAAGGTTTGTGCTAATATGCTTTTGAGCAGTATTTCACACATATATATCCTACTCTGAACAACTACTATGAATATAACAATATACAATGTGTTAATTATTGGTATTTTCCTACTAGCCTATTTTAAACTCTATTTTATTTTTATTTTTACTTTTTTCTGTTTAAAATAAAAAAGTCTCAAAAAATCTAAAAAAAAAAGAATATTTTTGAGCCTTTCCTCTAGATACTTAATAACCACCACAGAACAAGAACTTCAACTATTTTTATTTGTATGTCAAATTTAGTAATCCTGGACAAATTGCTTGATTCGTGCTTTTTAATTTTTTTTTTCGTGCTTTTTAATTTTAAGAAACAGTCATTTAAAATTTCAACAGTTTCTCTGTGTGTCAAGTACACCATGAGTTAAAAATGTAATTGCATTCATGAAGTCAAAAAGTTCACTCTTCTTTTACTTAGAAAATTAATGAGTTAAAGTTTTTCTACAAAGTCAGTTGTGATTTATATTCATTAACCTATCTGCCTTTCAGACAATAGAATAACAGCAGTTTAAGTAATTCAAGAAAAATATCGTTTGGCAAGTTCTGCTCTTCTTTTTAAGATTCATAATCTGAAATTAATGTATTTTTAAAGACATACTTCGAAAACACTAAAAACTGACATAACATGATAGCAGTTACAGTGGAACCTCAAAACCTGTTTCCATGTCAATTATATTAATAACTTGATAAAATATAAAGTTGATCAGTCAGCATCAATACACTGGCAGCTTGTGGTAGAGTTCTAAAGTTTCAGCATATTTACGAAGCCCTCTATTTTGCAGCCCCCATATCAATTTAAAATAAAGAATTTCATAATAAAAGTTTGGCTATAAGGATCAAAAACACTCAGGTTTTCTCTCGATGGGACAAGCTTTCTAAAAACTCATGTGTTTAAGTAATATAGTTGAATGAAAATGCAGAGATATTAGATATAAATTCAAAATTTGAACATGTTACAAATATTGTACAAATATTCACTGAGCATTATAATCTACCATCAACTATTCTGGGTGCTAGGACTATAAAAGTAAGGTAAGATTTGGTCTTTGATTTTAAGTAGATTAAGTCCTTAGTTTTTTCCTATGCAAATAGAAATAATACCATTGTCACTGATGAGAAACCAAGATAATGTAAGCAATATACCTAGCATAAAAGAAATGACTCACTAAATAATCTGTTACTATAATTCCCAAACAAGTTACCCTAGTTCATGGACCATATGATCCCTGTAGTAATGTATAATACACATCCAAAATATAAACATAGACTCATCTAATTCTATTACCAAGAATCATAGTGTATCTGTTAGCTATGGTATAAAATGCATGATACGTTCTTAAAAATATTAGAAATATTTCAACACATCTAAAGTGTTACTGAAAAATGTTTCATTGCCTGGGACCCTTTGATTCAATGAAAAATAAAAATAATACAGTGTTTACTTGAATTACTAACCAAGATACTGTTTCATAATTTCTTTTTTAATTTCATTTTATTATTACAAGATTAATGCAATGCCTTTAGCAGATTATCATTAAAATAAGTATAATAAATACCATCCAAAGGACAGCATACAATCAGTGTCCATGGTAGATTTCAGAGATGTTTTTTTAATTTCTTGATTTCCACTTCATAACATTAAATGGTTAACTCCAGGAATATAGCCAAACAGTATTTGATTCCATATGGAATAGTAATTTAAGAGCCCATGAGCCTCCTAGAAAATAATGGAACTATTTTATAGTCATCTCTAAAAGATTATCTTCTTAGAGAATAAAAGATTGTATTACTGTTCAAAAGCCTAAGCCATTTCCAGGTCCCCTAAGTAGTTGTGCTAATTACTTGCATGGCCATGAAAAGTTCAACAAAGGATATACGGACATATTGTCTTTTTTGGAAACTGTAGTTAGATAAACCAACACTGCTGTTATCTTAACAATAATACTCTAATTTGGAGAGTTACAAATAGCTATAATTATGATCAAATTTAAAGAAAATAAATCATTAGTCTAACCTGAAAGTTAAGATATTGTTGATACCATCTCATTAACTTTAAAAATGAAGTTTGGAATTTTATATAAATGAATATGTAAACTGTAAAGTACCAAATAAATATACAGAATTAGTACCACCAAATAACCTCAGTACCTCTAGACAGATTGATACACATATACATGCCTCCAAGGAAAATGTTCTCATATTAAATTACTCCAAAATGAAATTTTAGTCAGAAGAAAAGTTCTTATCCCCAGCAATTATGAAAGCAAATCAAAATACCTTCCTTATATGCAAAGGTAAATAGTTTCATAAAAATTACTAAAAGGCAAATATTCACTTTATTCAGCCCCTGAACAAATGTCTTAGCAAATATTTATAGTAACCAGCATATAGAGACACCAAAACTCTTTTTTTTTCAATATTTTTAATCCATCTAGGTCTGTATGAAGAAACCTAAATTCAGTAATCATGTTGTTAACACACATCTTTACTTGTTTTAACCACCCTTTTAATAAAAAGATAATACAGCCTAATTCTGAGTAACTATAGCCATTGATACCCATCAAGAGCATCAAGAAAAAGTATAATTATCCTAAATATTAATCTTAATTGAAAATATAGAATAGCCACGTGTTTTCCAACACATTGCAGAATATTAACCCTGGAAAATTATATGGATAATGTCATAATACTTATGGCAAGAATGTGGATTCCAGGTTGGTTTTAGAAAACACTAAGAATATGAATTTCAAAAATGCCAAACCCAGCCATACATACTGCTAAAATATCCTAGAACTGTAAGTCTGCCAAGAACCATAACATTGATCCTCCAAAATATGACACCAAATTGTGATCCACTGAATAAACAGTAGTCCTTCCCATATTCACAAGGGATACATATCAAGATATTCAGTGGTTACCTGAAACCACAAATATGAATAATGAAACCACTATTCAGTAAAATAAGGGTTAACTGAATAAAAATTCTGCAATAGTATGACAATTGACTAAGTAACTAAATGGTGAGCACTATATACAGCATGGACATGCTGAAAAAAGGCATAATTCCCATTTTGGACAGGATGGAACAGATGGCAAAACAACTTTATCATGCGACTCAGAATGGCATACTCCAAGACTTTTTATTTATTTATTTCTCAAAATTTGCATTTAAGCCAGGGATTTAGCTCAGTGGTGGAAGCGACTGCCTGGCAGGTGTGAGGTTGCGAGTTCAATCCCTGGTACAAAAATAAAATAAATAAACAAACAAACAAATAATAATAATAAAATTTGCATTTAATATTTCTAGACTGTGGTTGACCATGAGTAACTGAACCTCCAGAAAGCATCACTTTGGATAAGGAAGGTCTACTGTAACACTATACATTTAAAAAACCATGAATTTATTCAGTGAAAATGTAGGAAATTTCCCATGGAGCAACAGTAATACTTATGCCTGTGTGTGCAAATGAGAGAATGCACTAGACAACATTCCATGGTCTTTTTCATTCCTATATTTCACTATGTGATCAGAATATTGTATTCTAAGAAAAATTAAACCAAACTGATATTAACTTTTACTCAAAGTCAGTTTATTCTGTAGTCTAAAGTATAATTTTTAATCCTAGAGTGACCTGATGGTGCAATTTCAGAAAGCAAGTTTCATGTGAAGGAGCCTATATTTCACTGTCAGGGAATTACGAGGGATGACAGCTTGTAATCTCATGGACACACTGAAGGATGTTCTGATATCAAGAAATCTGGGGAAAAAGACATCCAGCGCCCTGCACAGAATGAGTAATCAGCCACAAATTCATATACTATAACAAATGTTTTGACCTTGAAGTCACAACATTTTCAAGGTTTTATTTTCTTATTTGTAAAATGGAGGTGAGTTGCCCAGTAGGAGGAAAGCCATCCAATCTGAGTGCCCTAATAGTGCCTGGAATGCAAGGATACATAAGGCAGAGACTTGTCTTGGGAAAAGATGATCAAAAAGAAGTTTCACATAAAACCCTTGACCTGGGGTTGAATATATAAGTTACAAAACACAGACTTGGGAACCATCAGCAAATAGAAGAGAGCAATGGCTGAGAAAAATGATGACATTCTTCACAGAGTTTGGTGTTAGCAGAGCTGTACAGGAAGATAAATTATTATAGAAATGCTAGCATTTAAAAGAGAAGCAAAGACCATTAAGAAATGATAAATATTTGAAGAGACAAATATGTTTAACCTTATTTAGACATTACACAATTGTGTATGTGTACCAAAATATCATGTAGTATCCCAAAAATATGTATAATATATAAGTGTTAGTTATCATTTTAAAAACAGTTAAAAATAAATAAAACAAGAAAAAGAAAAGGCACCCATGAAAGAGTCATGAGAAGTGGCAAGACAATGCAAAGGTTAGCTAGCTAGTAGGGACAGTAATGTGGAAAGGAATGAATTAGCAGTGCAGATGAAAATAGCAGTGACAAATGGTAAAGGACGAAAAACCAGATAGAGAGCTATGCTTTCAATGTTTATAGAGTAGTGGGGAGAGGGGCAGATTTGAGAGTGGTCAAAATTAAAGGCCTCTAATTGTCCTGTGAATTAAGAAGCATCATATCATAATTCTTGGAAAAGTTAAGACAAAATTTTTGAGAATGGTTTCCAAGTGCTCCAAATTTTGAATATTCACTTGGTGGAATCTGCTTTAGGAAAACTATCCTAGGCAACTAAAAGGAAAAATTAACATATTTACTTTTTTTAAATGTGCAAACATCGTCTGGGATTTAGCTCAGTGGCTTAAGCGCCTGCCTGGCAGGCACGAGGTTGTGAGTTTGATCCCTGGTACCAAAAAAACAAAAAAAAATGTGTAAAGATGGTGTACTTGTTCAACACATTTATTGAATAAGATTATGTGAAAGGTCAAAGAGACAAGGGACAAACTGCTGATCTCAAGAATACGTAAGTGACTTCCACTATAACGCAAAACAAATTTCCAAAAACGAGTCAGTAGCAGGTGTGTGCATGTGGGGTGTGTGTGTGTGTGTGTGATGTTTTTGGGGGTAGAAATTATGTTAATTTGCCTATATTCCATTTTTCAGCCTCTTAGGATAGAAGGCATCAACTAATAAAACAATTTATGACAACTGGGATGAGGGAAAGGAGAAAAGAAGGAAGGGAAAAGACTATATATATATATATAATATATAAATGATACATATATGATAGATAATTATAGTACTGCTCTCTGTTAGTTCATCAAATGGTTCATTCTTTCATTAATCATTTTTTCATGACTATATCTTGTAATCTGAGCAACTACTTTGAAGATAACAATACGTACTACATTAACCATGGTTAATCTCCTATTATGTTGTTTTGAAATTCTGTCTCATCATTCTTGTTCTTTTTTTTGTTTTAAAATTAAAAAGATTTATGAAATTTACATAATTCATATAATCCACAACATGGAAACAGCTGAATAAAATAACTGAATCGAACAATTCATTGACATAATTTTAATGTCAAGAATGTAGCTAATGACTAAAAGCTACTAGAACGAGTCACTTCCTACTGACTTGGCCAAAGTAAAATTAGCTGAGCACATCCATACTTTAAGTTGCCGCAGTGGCTGAACAGTTGTGGCTCTGCCATTTCTCAGCTCTGGATAACATTCTCTGCAGAGGTTCACTCTGAGACAAACATTACCAACAAGCAGCTGCTGGGCAACAGCAAGACCAGTTGGAACCCTGCAATTTGGGGCTTATTTATGATTCTGAACAAAATTGACTTCATTCTAGGTAGAATGTGGTTGGTTCATCCTAAGCTAGTATCAGAGAATCAGACAAATTCCTGGATTAGGAGTCCAGTTGTAAAACTTAACAGACAAATCCAGTGGTTTTGTCTATTTATAGTTCTCTGGGAAAACATACTGGGAAAATTAGCTAGGGTTATTCTGGAGCAATCCTGATGGTTATGTCTTGAAATTGCTATAGTCATATCAAGATGAATTCCAACACTGATCAAGGTAAGTAAAAGGGAGCCAGCCCCAGGCTTTGGCATAATTCTTAAGGAACTCATGTTTAAACTGAACATTTATTAACAGAGAATAAAGACTATACAAGGGAAAACTTTGAAAGACAGAAATTGCTCTGTGTCTTGAAAATGAAAATCGAGATTCCATTCAGCAGAGCAAGAAACAGTCCATCTTACTGTAATTAATCACCATCCCCTTTGCTATTGCTGCTGATAAACTCACCCTATGCAACTCTGAACCATCTGTGTTTCTTCAAAGCTCTAACACTGCCAAAGATTTGAGCAATTCTATTTTAGGAGGCATTTCTTTCAAAAATTAGATGTTTGACTGTTTCTTTGTCTTTAGAATTTGCAAAACTAAGATGAGTAATTTGCCTACTTGTTCCTTGTATGGCTGAAGAGTTACATAATGTACAGATGTTCCTTACAGTTTTCTGAACAAAATAACCATATTCCATTTACCTTTTACTTTGTGAGCTGATCATTTAAGACGGGAATGAAAAGCTTCTCAGATTTTGCATTTTACAAAAAAATTAAAAAATAGCAATTTACCTTAATTCTCACCCTTACGATCACACAGCAGTAAGAAGATCCATTTCTTGATTTTTTACTCTACACTCCCTGGTTCCTTTTTGCCATCTTGATTTAGAATGTGGGCAACATTTCAAGTAAATAGGGACTGAGTCTGAATTCTCTGAAAATTCTAGCCAAAACCACTACCATTTCTCTTAAACTCATTACCAAGTTAAGCAGACTCTATGGCTCACCAACCTATATTAAGTTTAACTCTTTGCATGTCTGAGTTAAAATGTGACCCAAAATGGGCGTGGTGGTGCACACCTTTAATCCCAGCACTCGGGAGGCTGAGGTAGGTGGAATGTTGTGAGTTTGAGGTCAAATTGGGCTACAACATGAGCGAGGCCAGCCTGAACTACATAGTACAACCCTGTTTCAAAAACTAGGGCAGCTTATGTGCCTGCCTCACAGGCTTGAGGTTGTGAGTTCGATCCCCACTACCACAAAAAATAAAACAAAATGAAATGAAATAAAATGTGACCCATCACTTTAAATTAATTTTGCCATGGCTACTAAATTAAATTCCATAAGGAATCCATTGCTAGGCTGAGGTAAAATTCTGAAAATCACCAATCCTTTCCAAAGTCTGTACTTCTCATGCAATGAGCCCAGATTATCTGTCCTAGTTCAATGTCTGGGGCAAAGAAAAAAAAATTAGGGTTGATATCAAAGAAGTGGAAAACAAGCATCAGATCTGGACAGACAGCACAAATACAACTGAAGGTAAAAATAGAACTGACAAAATTTGAGAAGGTAAAACATCACAAAATAGCCAGGAAACAATAAGCAAGTCTTAGATGAAGGAAGTGAGAAGTCAAAATACAAACAAGGAAGGACACAGAACTGGATGTAGGAAATCTCAAAAAATAACCAAAAGGATGGCAAACAGAAGCCAATACGTGGTTAACAGTTCTCATTCAGCCTTAATTGAGGAAGAATGCTAAAAAAAATTATCCATGCTCCCCACTACAGGCTAATGATACTGATAGTTATAAATGATCAAGTGCTTGTGTGCTAAGCACTTTACATGCTTTATCTCTTTAAACCTCAAAACAGTTCTCTAGGGTATTTCTTAATTCTCTGTTTTACACATAAACAATTCAAGGCTAAGAAAAGTAATTTCCTTAAAGTCATCTAGCTACTAAAATTTGTAACTCAGGCTTGAAGTGTCCATTTCTCTAAAGCATGCTGTTTGTGCTAAAGTTTACACACAGAGGGATGCATGCAGTCCTCACCCAAGAACTGTATTGCACAGTATGGTCTCCCTTAGCAACACATGGCCATTGACCACCTGATTGAGATTAGTGCCGGCCATTCACAGGCCAGGGGTAGAGAGAACAAAGCCACACCAGCAATCAAGTCCAGCCTGGGAACCAGTGCCATGTGCAGGCTGCCACTGGACTGGAACAGCCAGACTCCAGCCCCTTCTGGCATGTGGGCTGGCAAACAAGAAGTACCAACCCCCCAAACCCCATCTACCTACCCTCTGGCACTGCCACAAGTGACTGGCTTATCTGCAGAAGCACAGGCTGTGATGATAGCTTTCGAGGTAAAATGCAATTAGATTCCTGTGGTGCTCTGCTGTTTCACTAACATTGCAGGTCCAGGGCCAGTGGTCTGATCATAGGTTCAGAGGAGAGTGGTATGCAGTGTGACATCTAGGTGGGATCTCCTGAGGGTTGCAGCATTGTTGATTCCCTGTGGTCTTGTTTTTGAAGCCCTATATCATTTGCATTGTTTTGTTGGATTGGGTTTTATTCTCTTTTGTTTTGTTTGATTATGTCAAATCCAATGGCAGAAGCAGCCATCTCAAAGCAAGATATAGTAGCAATTTTGGATTTACTATTGGCTTGTTGTGAAGTCCTTTATTGCATTCATTGTTTTGATTTTATTGTTTCTATTCTATCCTGTTCTATTTGATTTTTACTACGTCCAAAGTTATCTGCAGCTATTTTGAAGACATCAAGAGGCATTATGGTAACTATTGTTGATTTTGTAATGTTCTGAAGTCCTGTATCTCTTAGACTGGATTGATTTGATTGGTTTTATTCTGTTTTATTCCCCTTAAAATAAAAAAAGAATAGCCAATATCACCACACCTTAAGAAAAGAAGAGATTAGTGCCATATGTTGAAATTATAATATTTCATATATACTGAATTAAATAAATTATATCTTAAAGGCTAATTTCATATGTTTCATTAATTTTTTTTAGTTTGGCTACTAAAACTATGTATATACCTATATATGGCTTACATTACATTTCCATTGATCAGCACCATTCTAGAATATAAGTGCAGCCTTTACTGACAAGACCTTTTTAACAGAAAGCACAGAATCTCCAAAATGTTCGACAATGGAAAAAAAAACTATTCATAATAGAAAAAAAGCCAACCAAATGTCCTCACATTATTCTCTGTTTCCCCTTCCTCCCTACTACCCTTGCACTAGCTTCTAAGTGTGGAGCAAACACCTCTTTTACTTCTCCCTAATACAGATAAATACATATTTTTTCCTTCATAAAGATTTGAGCAACCATTATGAAGCAGAGATGAATTGAAAAAAACTTAAGGAATATTAAAATGGACTCAATTACAAATTCAATGTTTCAATTCTGATCTAGTTAGCTTGTGTAAGAGGATGTTGGAGCAGAAGCAGCACTCTGAGTCTCAGTCAAAGAGTTAAAAGTTCCTAGAATTGACAACAGTTGCAGACATGAGAGGAGTACAACGGATGTGGTAAACAAGTGATGTATGTCCAATGAAAGGCATGCAATTTAAACATTGTAATAATTGCCAAGGAGCCTTTTCGATCTTCTCTACCTAATTTGAGGCTATAGGCTTTACTTCACTGAAATAAAAGCCAAGTTAAAAAAGAACCAGAAAAAAATTACTGGGCAAAGAAGGTGCTAAGAAAGAAAACTGAATTTAAAATGGTCCTGATTACTATACACTGTGCCCTTCCATATAGGACATAAGAAATCTCCAACATCATTTGATATTTATAATATAAAATTTCTAATTGACCCAAATACGGTATGAACATATATATATTTATTATTATATACAATAAGCCCTGAAAGTAAATCTTTTGTTAATGCATAAGATACTGGGATACATTTTGGAGAAGAAATAATATTCATGGTTGCATTATTTAAGACAACACCTTGACAGCATCACTAGGATCCTGACTTCAATCTGTGGGTCATTCTTCTCTATGTTATAGATATAAATTATTAAGTATGAATCACAGGAAGTAAGTGGTTAGGGATGACAATTCCTGACTTCTGCATATCTGTAACATTCTTAATTAATATTTGTTGTGCAACTTGACTTTCTCAGTAATATAAACCTTAAGAAAACCAATGGTGTCAGCAGTAAGGAGGGTCAATGCCCTTCATTCAAGAAAGCCACAGTCTGCTCTAAGAAAAACATGCACTGTGGCAACCAGCTGGGCCTACCCCAGTCCCAAATCCATGCCCTAGTTGCCCTGTCAGACACCATAGGTAGGGAATCAGCCCACTTTTGTCTTTCCCCACTCAGGTGCCATTTACAGGGACCTAGTCCTGCTAGTTTGGCTCCCTGACCCAGGGACAAACATGAATGAAATACAGGCAGACACAGAGTTAGTTTAGTATTTAGGCAGCCAGAGTGCTCTGGCATCTAGTAGGCAGAGAAGCCCCAAGTCTCTGGCTCAGCCTGCTTCTACTCACTCACATACGGGTACAAGCAATTAAAGTAACACAAGATGCATCTGCCTTCCAATATCCAACAGTATACTCTTAAGTAAACAACTTAATCTCAGCTTCTTATGGTTTATGTTTGGATGTCCCCCCCAAGCCTCATGCAGGCAGTGAGGTGGCTGAATGTAGCATATGTGATTGGTTCAGTGTCTAGTGTTGGGATTCGCAGTGTGAGTGCTGCACCCGCCCAGGGGCATGTAGCTGGCATACAATATAACGGAGGCAAGTAGGCATGCTTTTCCCCTTTTTTTGCCCTTTTCACTCTTGTCACTTGCAGCTGTCATGAACAGCTGCCCCTTACCCACACCACCCTGCCTTGGAGCCAGCTGAGTATGGACTGAAACCTCCAAAATACTGTAAGCTAAATAAACCTTTCCTTCTTTCACTTTGGGCATCAGGTATTTTGTCTCAACAATGAGAGAAAAGTAACCAAGACACAGCTGTATTAACTTTTTTCTACAACATGCAACATACCATCACACTGTGTGCTTCCTTTCTCCTTTGAGCTCACAGAGGAGGCCAATTAGGCCTCAATTCTCCACTGGTCTCCCACAGTGCACCTCAAAGTTTTCTATGCTCACACTGAAAGAAGATTTCAGGATAGTGAGAAGATAAGAGAATCTGGCTCCAGTAGATCAAAACATTTGAGTTCTGAGGGCCATAGTTTCACTGTATTCAAATAAAGGTCACAAAAGAAATGACTAAATATATATCTTTGGAAGTGGTTTATGTCATAACACAAACACAGGACTAACGACAAAGACCCAACTAAAGCTGACAGACACCACCTTGACTGACATGAGCCAAAGACTTAACTTGGCTGGAATTAAACTAAGTGGTCGCTTAGTTCCCTAGTAATTTTGACATTCTAGGATTCTGTGTTGGAGAGATTTGATTGCTAACCCAGTTTTAAGTGATTAGAAAAATATTATGTAAGGATCATATTTGTCTTTACTATAGACAAAATAATGATGGGATTTTAGGATACCAAAGAATCGATATTAACCATTACTTTTATCTTTTCATACCTGTTCCTGATGCTTTAAGGACAAAGATTCATGGATGGAATTTCAGGCCATATGAAAAGATAATTATGTTCACCTGGAAAAGAATACAGTAAAACTTCCTTTCCTTTCTAATTTTGCCATGTGCCATCTTCATCCCAGAATCTGGTAATGAATTTCCATTTGGCCCTACATCCAACCTCATACCAGAAGTAAAGAGGAGAGCCAGATTATAGATTTCACATTCATCACATTACCCCTATAGCTCACTCAGAAGATCACATGGGTGATAGCTTGGGCAATCACAGTGAGTGTGCATAAGGTTCGAAAAGTATTCTGTAGAAAACACAGTAATGTGCTCTCTCTAAACCCCATGAAAATGATTAGTGTCATTCCAGTTGAAGACTCTTTTGGTGCATCAACAGGCAAAACCTATCAGAAAATATTAGTCACAGGAGACTTTTGTTCAAAAAAGATTTTCAAAAATTATACTAATTAACAGATTATGGAACCTGACATTATGTCCTCAAAATTTTATTCTAAAATTATCACATATTATTCATTCATCTGTTCAACACACATGTTAGTATTGTTTGCCAGGCAAAGGATCTAGAGTTGATGAAAAGTTAGACAGATAAGATGCATATTCTATAATAAATACTATGTAAGGGTAAAAAACAGCTCAAAGAGCAAAAGTAATTGGGAAGGGAAAAGGGGGAAAGAGGGAAGGGAAAAGGAAAACATATAAATCTGTATATATGTATATGTAAGATAACTAAAATGAACACACTGCTGAATGTATTCATTATTGAGAAAGAACAATTAATACTCATATGATTAGATCAATTTTATACGTCTGTATCTGTTAATGTAAACAACCATTTTAAAAATAATGATACGCAACACTGCAACCATTGTCAAGTTTCAATCATCCTGTTTTGTAAACCTGCAGTGTTACTGTTGTGCATTTACTCTAGTCAATTGTTTGTCTCTTTTGCTTTTTGTCTTTGTTATATGTGTCTTCTTTTTTCTCTTAAATAAAAAAAAGATGCATATTCTCTACATAGCCTTTTGTCTAATTACAGGGACAGTTTCTATAAAAACTTCCTTTTATGTACATAGTATAAGAAAATTATATCAAAAGTAAAATGTTACTAATAACTTATACAACTTTATTGCCCATATTAATACAGTTTAAGAATTAGCATGAACCATATACATATATAGTTCAAACATCCATCTGATCTCCTCTTTAAGATCCCCACAAAGTGGCTGTCCCACATATTCCAGAAATTATCCAATGAAAATTTCACTTTCTCCAGTCTATTGAGGCAACCTCTTTTTTCCTACTAGAACCTCATTTTAATCCATGTGTATTAGTGAAATTTTCCCAAAGGAAAAAATGTTAGCCTATCTAGAGTTAGAAAACAATTTAGTAGGCATAATGGCCCACTCAATTACAGAGCCTGAGAGGCCCCAGAGTGTACCATATTCAAGAGAGAGAAACAGAGAAGCCAATGATATAATTTAGTCTGCATCCAAAAGCCTGAGAACAAGAGGAGGCACTGGTATAATTCTCAGTCAAGAGCCAAAGTCCTCAAAACTGGTCAGAGAGTACAGTGGACACGATGAAGGTGTAAATACCAGAGATCAAAAAACCAAGAGCCTGTAGTTCTGTTGTTCAAGAACAGGAAGAGATGGATATTCCAGCTCAAGAAAAGAAAGCAAATTCACCCCTCCTCCATTTTGTGGGTTCCACATGGGTCTGGATTAGATAATGCCCAATCATATTGGTGAGGATAGAACTTCTTTACTTAGTCTAATGATTCAAACACTAATATCTTCTGAAAACACCCTCACAGATATACGCAGAAATATTTTATCAACTATCTGAGAATCCCTTATCCTATTCAAACTGGAAGATAACATTAACTAACCCACCATGTAAATCATATCAGAGCCTCCATCCATGAAAGGTATTTTTATTTTCAAAGCTAAGAGGACAATGATCATTTTTTCCTAACCGTTCTAATCTATCCTCAGGTCCATCAGTCCTTCTTCATATGAAATAGAACAAAACACTGTCACTAAGATCACTCTTTCGAATGGCTCCCATCTCATCCATGTCCCTCTACAACCACTGACTGACTTGCAGCAAGTTAATTATCCTCTGAGTTTGTTTTCTCATCTAAACACCCATATAATAGGATACAAAACTCATTGCATTCATTAAGCCTTGGTTGTGAAGTTACTGTGGAGTATGCATCAGATTTAGTACAGTATCTGACACATAACACAGGTTTAATAAATGATCTTCATTATTTTATATTGCTAATGTTTGTACTCTAACTGTAATTCAACTACTCCAAAGTGTGCATCACCATCAAGTCGTCTTTGGAGTTGCTAAATATACTTAAAGACTCTCTCATTTCCATTTTTTTGACTTTTGATTGTAATTCCATGCGTTTGCTTTTTCATTCTCTGATTTATTAGCTTAGCAACATACCTATCTCCAGTTTTTGTTTTCATCCTACTTTTATTAAGAAAAAAATCTGAGTGGGGTTACCAAAGCCAAATCAGAGTAAATCTTGAGGGTATGTTTGAGGTAAATGTCTTAGTCCCAGTTGACAGAATCAGTGAAAATTCCCAATTAATCTAACACGATCTCCATTTTTGCTTAAAAAAATAATTAGGAAAGGATATATTTCAGGTTTTATGCTTCCTTATCTAAATTATGTACAGATGCTCATGGAAATGTGTTCTTAATAGCTACATTAACTATGATAAGTTCACTCACATCATTGTCATTCATGTCTAATTAACCTAAGTGCCCAATTGGGAGTAGTAAGAACTTGCACAAGGTAAGGAGAATGAGTCATGTGGGTTTCCCTATCCTGCCATTTCACTAGTGGGGACAGAAGGAAATGAATGAAGATTAAGGGTTAAAGATGAAGAGGAGTTGCTGTCAGGAGAAACTTTGAGCACTGCCTTGGGGTCAAAAGTCACTGGATTCGGACCCTTTTTTTTTCAAAATGAAAGTATTTGTGAAATACTAAACTCACAAATACTCTAAAACAGCGTAAAACTACACTCTATGAATCTATATACCGATAGCATTTTGAAAGGAATACACCAGGTTGTTCACAATTGTCACCTGTTAAAAATTTTTAATTTTTTGATAAGTCAGAGTTATATCCAGTCCTTATGCAAAGTTTCCTGACAATTATGCATCCAAGTTCATTTTGATTGCATCCACTTATTAGAGGTTAATTGCCTCTCAAGGCAATGCATTCCATTGGTTGGACATTTCTTCCTTTTATTTGATCTTATCTGGTTCCTGTGACTCTAGATCCACCCCAAACCCCTCAAACTCCACAATGGTCCTGTGCTCTTAGAGTGACATATCACAAAGTTCACCAGGTGGCAGAAGGGAAGGATTTTATAGGTATTTGGAAACAACGTATTTTTCCATTGCATGGGACACTCATTCCTATTATGAGGAAAAGCTCTACTGGGAACCAGAGAAAAAGAAATTTTCTTTTACAAAGGTCAACTCTATGAGATTCATACAATTCTTACAACAGGTATGGCTCTCAAGATCCAAGAAGCCAAGTATTTTTTTAATGCAATTTTGAAAAAATGCATACATTATCTGATAGACTGGCAGAACCCAGTTCCATGGAAGAGAATCAAGGAATAAATTTTAGAAACAAAGAATGAGATTTTGTTCAGGCACTTTATTAATCTTATGAATATATGTAGTTCTAGAAAGGCGATAATGGGTAATTCAGAGAATCTCCAGTTAAATTAACCATAAGAACAATGCTTGTTTAATATATAAGCTTTTAGACTCCATCCTTAGATACTCTAATCCAACGCATTAGAATGGGGCATAGAATTTTTCATATTTTGCAAAGACAAGATGAGATGTTAGGGCTCTTTGGGAAATATTGGTTCAATGGTTAAGAGCTCTGGAGTTAGAGAAGCCTAAATTCACATGTAGGCATTGCCAATGCCAGTCAATTTTTAGTAAAATGAAGATAATGATCATAGTTTCAATATCTTTAGGTTGTTACATTAAATAAAAACTGTGTGTAAAGCAATAGCATATTGCCAACAGAGTCCCATTGTAACGATTACTAGTTTTATTGACCATTGTTAGAAGGCACTGATTGCAACCTTCCCCCTAAAATTGCATTATCAAAACAACCTTTCTCTTATGTTTCCCTAATTTCTAATATTCTTTTTGAAATCCTGAAGATGTCTTTAAAAATAGGGCATAGAGGGATCAACAAGAAAACTTGCTAAATTTAATATTCACTGTCTTTAGTTTCCAACACTTCTCTCAACTTTTCCTTCCTCGGTCACTTCCCCCTGCACTCGTACTACCATTTCCCTTGCTTAATCCCTCTCACTCTTCCATGATTCTGCTCCCCAGAAAAGTCTTCTAACATCTTTATGAATAGCTCAATATTTTCCATCTGTGAAACACTCAGATCACCCATCAATATAATCTTTTTGCTAACTGAAATTTCTTGTATATTTCATTATATATTATATATTTTATTTTTATATTTTATTATTTAATTTCATCATGCTTTATAATTTTTAATTTAAATTTATTGGTACCAATTATGTATAATGATCACATTTATCATAGGGAATCTGTACCTGTATATGATACACCTTGATTTGTCTTTTGTTTCCTCCCATTCCCCTCCCTCCTTCAACCCCTCTTCCCCTCCTTATTTACAAAGTTTTTTTTTCCATTTTATCATTCTTTTCTCATTTTTTCTTTTAATGCTCAATTTATTTATCTCATTTAATCACTGAGGCTAAATCTACGATAACAAGAAGGAAATGGGACGTTGCTCAACCCAAAACAGTAAGGTCTGTTCCAATTGTTTAATTCAGGCAAATGTATTTTTTGCCTAGTATAACATCCTCAGTTTTCCATTTCACTTTGTGGAAATTGACTCCAACTAGAATTCCAATATGCACATTAGTTCATTACCAATATGTAGTCACTACATGCAAAATTTTTAATAATGTAGTGATCCCAATGGCAGTTTTTGAGCTACTTACAATATTATTAAGCAGCAAAATAAAACATCTGGAGTATCTATATAATATGTAACCAATGTAACCAATCAGCACTAATTTAGTTGCCAAATGGGACAGTGACTATGAAAGAATATTCATTAGTTCAATTAACAATTGAACAAATCATAATAAGCATATTATTGTAGGGGACCTTGCAATATATTCTCAGAGTTTTGGGTTTCCTCTTACAGCTTTCTGCATGAGGTAAGGAATTAATCATTCCCATGAATAGCAATGTCTGCAATCCAAATTGTCTGGTGCCATGAGACATAATGGTCCACATGGAAGCTGTACTACCGTTGATAACCTTGATATTAACTCCTAAGAGGATCCATGGCAGAAGTAATCTGGTTCCCAGCATCTTTATAAATAGAGTAAGAAACTGTCTCCCTCTGAAGCTTAGTGATAGCTATTTTCATAAAATAAAAGATTAGAAAAACAGATGCATTATGATTTATCTCCTCTTACTATGTGTCAAGATAGCTAAAGAAATTACGCTGTTCAACAAGTTTTTGCTCCTCATGCCATGATCGGTATAATCATTATCACAAATAATTAAAGCTTCTCATAACACATTATATGATTAAAACGTTTTATCACTCTTTTTAGTTTTAGGATTATTGGATAACTCTGACCCATTCCATGTGCCGCTTCTCTGCACTCATAATTAATCCCTGCTATGCACACACTAAAATTAATCCTGATGCTGTATACTTACATTTGAAATCACAGATTCCTTGGTTTATCTGATTCATGAAAATATTTTCATTTTAGATGCAAACATTGTAAATTTTAAAGCAATGAAATAATGAGGGCACAATCTCTGACCTTATGCCATGAGAACACTTAGCAAGGTCCAACTTCTGTGAAATTCGATACCTTTTAATGCCTCTCTGTAATAAGCACACTCAACGAAAGTCATGATAAGGAAACTACGTGGCTACCACATAATTTTTCTTATGACCTACCTGTTGTCTTTTGTGAAACTCTACACAATACACAAAATCTTGGATCTACTAGGTTTCTCCCAGTAGTTTAAAAACTGAAAGGAAATAAGTTATTTTAACCTCCAGCTTGGAAGGTACAGTTTAACTCTAGCTCCATGTGTCCCTAGTGGTCATTGCCATTTTGTAATGTTACAAGAATTTTTGTCTTAAAATACACACTGGGTTTATAGAGCAACTTTATCAGATGAATTATCTTCTTTGAGAAAACTTCTGTAACACAAAAAGTAATAAACAGGAGACCAATGTTTACATCAGGTATGTGCCAGGAAATTTCTATACATAATCAAAATGCTGTAGTGAGTGTTTTTGCCTCCCTACAAAAATGTATTAGAAGATAATTCTGCTTCACCAGGGTTTACATTCTTTACAAATTTTATGCCTAGGCATAAATTTCCTCCTTTACCTCATACCTTTTTAATCTAAGCAACAACAAATAACATTATAAATCACTTACTCCTTTCAAATTAAATTTTATACAGAAAACTAAATTCCTTATCCAACGAATTTCCTCACACTAAAATAATGTATGTTGCTAGTATATACAAATAAAAACACCCAAATGGCATTTTAAAGGGATAAAATTGGATTTGCCTATCTGGGATAGGGTCTCTGAAGAACCACCATGAATATGGTCTACAGATTCCAGCATGCTAATTCTATTCATGGCAAAACATAAGATGATGTATGTTCCTTTTCTACTTGAGGTCAGTTTTGGAAAAAAAAAACTTTAGAGTGCTTAACCTTCAATAAAAATGGTAAGAATATATGCTTCCCAGGTCTAAGAAAAGAAGTAGCTGGGGAGGAGAACAATGAAAAACAGATGGTAACTTCAGCAAGGAGAAGAATTTTGTCCATATCCTAACTTTTTCAATGCCCAGTACAAAAATCTTCAAGGTCAAAGTTAATCTATATGAACTGCACTTTACATCATGTTACACATAGCACAAGACTATCAGATAGATATGTAATTTCCAGAACTTCTGAAAGCACAACCTGTCAACTGTGCTTAAGTAATACCACGCCAGAGAACAGTAAAATGCCAGTACTTTTAGTCTTCCAAGAATGACCCCAAGAGGTAGGCTGGCAATATCTAAGGTCATAAACCTCCTATTCAATAGATCTCAGAATCACAGTCAAGAAACAACATCTACCCTCACTAACAGTAATGACACAAATTAAAGGGAGGACTGTGGGAAGCAGATAAGCATCTCATCAGGAATTAGTGTCAAATCCAACACAAACTGAAATTACATACAGTGCCTCAGAAAGCAAACAAATTGCTAGATGAGGGTAGATTGTTCCTCCACAGTAACTTTCCAACTTATGAATGAGTTCCATTCTGGGAGAACATTCATAAATTGGATTCGTGTGTAATACATCAAAGTTAGTCTTGTACAGTACACCTGCCAAAGTTCACAACTTGAATGTTCATAAGTTGATGACTTACTGTACTTCTTTATCTGCTAACTGAATTCTCAGATTTGATATAAGGTAGCCCCTTATTGATATAAGATAAACATATGCCAGTGAGGTGCTCCTTTGTCTGAGAAAACTTTGGTTCAAAGCAGAAGATTATTGGTCTCAGCTATTCCATATGTTTCACCATGGGGCGTGTGGTACTTGACAGGGATCAATTTCTACACCTTGGAAGTTATATTCAAATCACTGGGCAAATTTTTGCACAGAGAATCTTCTATACTCATAATATTCTACACTTAATACTTACTGAAAACTATGGCTAACTCTGGGACAAAATAAGAAAAGTGCCTGGACTAGAATTTCAGTAAATAAAAATAGATTGAGTCTTAAAGATTTTCCATTTCTTTAAAGTATTTATTTAAATAATCACTTCCCTACCATTTTCAATATGTTGTTCTATTTACGTAGTTAGCATTTGGGAGAAAATATGTTGAAGTAAAGAATACCCACATGTCTCAAATCACATAAGATTTATGAAAAAATAGATCCATTTGGCTGAATTCATAAATGTTAACTAAGCTTGGTGTGAGTATATGAAATAATTATTGACTATACAGTATCATCAACTGAATCAGGATGAGAAACAGAACTGCAAAGTACCATATGCAAACTGCTAAGTTTTACTGATATATCCTTACCCTGAGAAAATGTTAATTCTATGAGAATATGTTTTATTTTTAGAGCGTCTGGTTCTGACAATGTTACCCAGAAATAATTATCCAATGGTGAGTGCCAAGAAACTGAAGTATCAAAATGATAAGAAATATTTTAAGCTACCTTTTCCAGAAATACAATCTGTTTCTCAGTTGACAGAAATTCATCATAAGCAACTGAGTACATTATAGTTCTTTGGAATATTTCATCATGCTCTAATTCATCAAAAGTCACTAAATGGAATTGCTGTTTAATCCTTGAATAAAGAAAATAATTTATCTTGCTGTTTATAAGGTTATAATCCCATTGCCAAGTTTTTAATGTGCTATGCCATATCAATTTCTAGTCCATCCATTATATCAGCAACTCTAATTCTTGACTTATATGTACTCTCATTATGGGATATATATACATGCATATGTGTATTCAAAAGCCTAACAATTACCAAAGCTTTAAGAAAAATAATGTAAATTACTCAGCATACTCATTACATAAAAATATAAAAATAGTGACAGGTATTTCTCAAAAAAGAAATTTAAAACAAAGCAAAGTAATCAGTTGTAATGTATCAATTTTTCAGCAAAACATACAGAGAAATAGAGACTTATAAAATATGAGTACAGTAGTCTCATTCCTAACTAGCTGCAGGGTCTTAGCCAATCTGAACTTCAAATCATACATGTATAAAGCAAAAAAAAGTGCATTCTCTATGTACATCATAGACATTGCATTGAAAATAGAGTAATTCATGACACACATAAAAGTAAGTAATATTATCAAGGGCATTTTCAAGTGAAAGGAGAGAAATAGAAAAATATACTTGGTGGCTGCCTCTTCTCATGTGCCAATTCTCTTCACACACTCAAAGCAGAAAAGCCCAAACCCAGTTGTTGCCTAAAGTAGGACTTAAATGAAGTAAGACATAATCTGAAACAGATGCCTGCTTTGGGGACACTTCCTAAACTTCACCGAGCCTTAGTTTGTCTTTCTTCTAAATGGAACAAATTGCCCCCTTCTTACCTCCCCAGATGTGACAATAGTTTTAACAATATATGTTACTCAGTGTCTTAGTTACTTTTCTCTCCTTACTGAGACAAAATACCTTATGCCCAAAATTAAGGAGGAAAAAGTTTATTTAGCTCACAATTTGTGGAGGTTTCAATCCATAGTCAGCTGGCTCTAAGGCAGGGTGGTGTGACAGAGGGGCAAGTGCTTATGGAGGTGAAAGACAGCAAAAAGTAACAAGAGCAAAAGGGGGGGAGCAAAGCAAGCCTAAGAGAGAAGCCAGGGGAGCTACAACCACTGGGAGTAATGTAGGGATGGAGACACCCAAGCCTTTTGGAGTTCATAACTTGCCACAGGTTACCGCAGATGTTTGCCCTGCTGGATTGTGGACTTGCATTGATCCCAGTCCTTCGTCCCCCTTGTTTGTAACTTTGTAATGAAAATGTTTACCTTGTGCCATTAAATGTTGGAAGTATTTAACTTTTCATTGGTACAGAGGCTTGTAGCTAAGAGTTTGCTTTGCATCTCAGAGAAGACTTGCGAATCGGACTTTTAGGCAGTGCTGAAAGGGTTAGGACTTTAGCAACTCTTGGAGATAGACTAAATGCCTTTTGCATAAAAGAACTTATAAGAGTCTTGGTGGGCTGAGGACAAAATGTTACAGTTCTAATGTAATACAATGTTGATAGACTTCATACTGACTCTAAAGCATTGTTACACTTGGGTTATAATGTTCAAGTTGTGAAATGATAAGAATAAGCATGTTTGTATTTCAAAATCATTTTAAAGACATGTGTCTGGTTTGCCAAGTTGACAAAGAGTGGATTATGGTTGATACATTGTGTCTACTTGAGAAGTTTAGAAGTTTAAGTAACTCAGCAGTTCTACATCCTAGGGTGTAGTGGATATATCCTTACCACTCTAGGATGTGGTTCATTATATCAATTTGAGAAGGTTAGAAGTTTAACTAAAGGACTCAGCAGGGGGCCAGGATCCTCACTTTGTAAACATCCTGAACCTGTGCAAGAGGCTAACACAGAGATGGTATGAGTGCAACACCCACCCAAAGGCAGATAGCCTGATATGATACAAGGGAGGAAGAGAGGCTTGCTATTGTTGCTTTTGCTGTCTTCTGCCACCTTAAACTGTTGCCCCTCTGCCTCCTCGCCCTGCCTTAGAGCCAGCTGATTATGAACTGAAACCTCCGAACTGTGAGCTAAGTAAACCTTTCTTTCCTTAACTCAGGGTGTCAAGTATTTGGTTTCAGCAATGAGAGAAAAGTAACCAAGACACTCAAGATTTCTCATTTGTAAAACTGTCTGTAAGATGGGGATAATTAAAGCCTATAGTCTATTGTTTAGCCTATTCATTTATTCACCAACAATCTATTCTAAACAGAAAAGAAAAACCTCCAGGTCCCACTGAGCTTATGGTTTTAGTTTGAGAAAGCAGACTGTTGTAGTCAGGGATTTGAGAGCACACAAGACAATACAGGATACGTAATTCATAGTACTATTTTATAATAATCATCCAAGAGTTAAATACAAGAAGTGCAGGAAATCTGTCCACATACTAAGATCCAAGGAATCCAGCTGTGGGCCTGAATTCCACAGCAATGTCCTGCATGAGTCCAGTTGGAGACATAGAGCTCATGACAATGCACCCCACAAGTCCAACTAGAGGCCTAGAGCCCATGACAATGCCTTGTGCATATCTGTTTCACAGATTTGCACTGGGAAGGCCTCAAAGTGGAAGCTAGAAAATCTGGTCCAGCAGGATGAAGGATATGTGCCAGCAGGCTGAGTGTTCTGCACTGGAGCCAAGAAGCAATGCTCAAAGTAAGGACCAAGGATCCCCTGCAAAGTACCGCAGCCATCCTCAGCAACAACGAGGTCCCAGTCTTCTTTGAAAATGAGAACAACCAAGTTCATATCAGGAAAGAAGCTCAGAAAGCTTCTCCAGGAGAACCCACAGCAACAGGAGAACCAACTACTCCAAACAACATTCTTCCTCTCCAGGTCTCCTTTTTATGCTACCAAAAATCCTCAGGTGGGCCGTCTAAACTCAGTACCACGCTGATCCATTTCAGCTGGTGCTTAAGCTGACCATCAGTTTTCAATCCACTACACAGACTTTAAATGAAATGAATAAAAGTAGATAGTGGCTATACCAGTTTCATGGCATATGACCTGTGCAGCACATAAGTCCCATCTCCAAAGACTCCATGCTTGCTTTAGAAGCCTGCTGTTGCTGTCCTGAAATTCTTAATACTTTCTGGAGATAGGCAATGCATTTTCATTTCTGGAGGGTGGTAGAAAAACAAAATGATGAAGGGATTGGGGATGTGTGGTAGTAGTTGAGAGGACAGCCATTAGGACCTCAATGTGACATTGTGCATTTTGACACTGTACAAACATATCAAGCTGAGATTGTATAGGCTCACAAAACTAACTAAAGAAAGAATGACTCATGCTTTGCACAAAACTGTCCAAGTAACTCTCAAGGTAAATTACTCTAGAGATGCTAAACACACAGATTAAAATGTCCCTCAACTATTGTTAGATGCAGTAGTTCAGTGGTGTGTCTCCTAGTTCAGCTAAACAGTGGACCTCTACTGGGAGCATTGTTTTCTCCCTTACGCTGTAGGCCCAGGGAAGCTAGCAATGAGCCCGCAGCTTACACAAGGCTTCGCTGAGAGGCTGACACTTCAATAAGATCAGAAGAGATTGATAAGTGAGCAATGCAGAGGAGGAAGAGGGACCTGGACCAAGGGAACAGTTGGTGGAGAAGCCTTGAGACAACAGCTTGACTCAAGTACCAGGAACAGCACAGAGGTCAGTCAGCCCAGAATAGGAAAGGGAGATCTGGTCAAAAAGGCAGGTAGAATAGTGCAGTCATTATCAGTACTTTGGCTGTCGTTCAGACAGGTGAAGCCATTGGACTCTTGCACAAAGTTTCATATTACACATTCAGAGTTGAGCATAGACTAAACTGAATGAGAACAGAAACAGTGAGGAGGCTGAGATAAGAATGAGAGTGGCTTAGACAGGGACAGTAGTAAAAAGAAGTGATGAGAAGTGTTTAGATTACACCGAATATTTGACATATGACTCTTGTAAATAATAAACAGAAAGCCTCATTTTAATTTTACTTGATCAATTTTAATTTTAGACCATACCCTGATTCACTTATTTTGAAATTTTTTATGTTCTCAAGCAACAAATATATGTATAAATTTATTTTAGTTATAATTTTATGAAATGTTCAGATTAAATATTCTTAATGAAAATTTAGAGCCTGAGTTAGCTTGCAACTATAAAGTGTCACTGAATTTTAAGGATTTAGTACCCAAAAAATACAAAAATATATCATCAATTATCTTTCTATTTATTACATGTAAAAATGGTTATACCACATAGATACATTTTTCATTATAAATTTTAAAAATTCTGCATCAAACCATTATAATTTGGGAATCACCTGAATTTTAGACATGTTAGGTAAACAAAATATGTAACATTAATTTCAAACATTTTAAGTGTGGCTACTAGAAAACCGTAAATTATGCATTTGGTTCATATTGTATTTTATTGGACAGTACTGGTCAAATGAATTAATGGATAGGCAAAATTAGGTTTTACTGAAATTAAGAGCTGTGTCTTAGCCAGATGTGGTGGTGCATGCCTGTAATCCCAGCACTTGGGAGGCTGAGGCAGGAGGATTGTTGCAAGTTCAAGACCAGCCTGGGATACAAAGTGAGTTCAAAGCCAGCCTGAATGGCATAGCAAGACCCTGTCTCAAAAAGACAAAAAAAAAAAGAATTATGTCTTATGTTTCATCACAAGTTTCTCTACAACTGAAACATGATGTATTGGAGACCACAGACTATTTGCATGTACTCCTTCCATTCTAGCTACATGTTTAAAGTCCTATCCCAGTTCACTGAACCAATTTCTACCTATCCTTTCAAATTTATGTTCCAATAACACATGCACTAAGAAATTCAAATCTCTGAACCCTGAAAGTTCAAGTGTTCTCATCTCCTTGGTATGTAACAAATGGTAAAATGGCATTTACATTGTGTTCTACAAGTCCAAATGCCCTGCAGCACTTCCACTTTGAAGCAAGGATATGACATTCATCTTAGGATTCCAAGAGCTTAGCACAAATCCTGATAAACTGTAAGCCTCAAAGAATGAACAGAGTATAAACAGGGCACAATGATAATGTGTGTGTGTTTACATACACACTAGGATACTTTAGGAACACCTCAATTTAAACAGCTGTCAGATTCCTAGAAACCTCAACCATCTGGAAAACAGCCACATACTCTTAAAGTAAAAGGAAAACAGATAAATTATACTGAGTCACTGACTACCTACTGTGTGCCAGGTAGGCACTAAAATAATTCCTTTTTATTCAATATACCCAAGAAACCTTTATTATTACAGTAACTTTTAACAATCACTGAGTGTTATGATCAGTTAATCACTGAGGTATACACCTTACATTGGGGTCCCCAACTAGTATCTGTCCATGGCCTGCTAGCAACTGGGCCACATAGCAGAAGAGCAAAGTATCATCTGTAATTACAGTGTTCCCCATCTCTCTCATTACCACCTGCACTCCATCTCCACTTAGATCACTGGCAGAATTAAATTCTCAGAGGAGCACAAACCCTACTATGTTTTGTACATGCAAGGGATTAAGACTGTGTACTTCTTGTGAGAATATAATGCCTGATGGTTTGGAGTGGCACTGAAACAGTGGTGCTATCACTGGGGATCAATGGCGGACACAGATTATCATTAGCAGACAGGTTTGACTACACAAAGACCATAATAAACCAATTGCTTGTAGTTTCATATCAAAACCCAGTTAATGAGCCAGGCATGGTGGCACACGCCTTTAATCCCAGCGCACAGGAGGCTGAGGTAGGAGAAGCGTTGTGAGTTCAAGGTCAGCTTGGGCTACAATGTGAGCGCAAGACCGGTCTGAACTACAAAAAACTAGGGCCAGGAGTTTGGCTCAGCGGCTTAAGCACCTGCCTGACAGGCCTGAGGTTGTGAATTGGATCCCCAGTGTCACAAAAAAAAAAAAAAGTTACTGAGTGGCAAGTAACAATTAAGAGGCATCTGGTGAGAATTCAGCACTTGTTTTAGTCTGTTCATGGGTCACATCCATTATTTTATTTCCCATCCAACTCTTTCCCACACTGTACACTTGTCTCAGTTTCAGCAAGCCCTAGCCAAAATGAGTAAAAAAGGAACACAAGTAGAGACTTTCTTTGCTGCGGGAAAGACCTAACGAGGAGACAGTGGAAGACTCTAAGCCTGCCAACCAAAAGAAAAAGCTACATTTAAAAGAAAATATGAAGGGCCCTCCTCTAATAATGAGTTCATTGCAACAAGGTGATTGCCCAAATCTACCATGTATATGTGTTAAGCAGGTATTCAATGAAACCACGGTGAAATAGCTTTACCACACGGAAATCAAAGACCCTACATTAAAAGACAAACTTCTGGAGTTTCTTAAAAAGAAAAAAAACAAACACAAAGAAAAAAGCAATTATTGAAGGCTGCCACTTCATCAAAGGTTCTGTCATTCTTAGTGGATCGCTGCATCCCTGAAGCTAAGAAGCCCTTTACTATTGTGAAGAGCTGATCCTGGCTACTTCTAAGGACATTGGTCATGAACTTTTAGGAGAGGCTGCAGTTCAAAATGTGGCATGTAGTCTTCTTTTGGCTAAACCATAGCTACACAAATTGATGAAATAGCAGAAGATATTGAGGCAGATTGTCAGAGAGGACTAATGAATCACCACAGTATGTAATCTAGATTAAAAACAAAACAAAAATGCCTGTTTGTATGATACATTTTTCTGCAGGATACGCACAAAGATACGTTATATGCAGCTTTATTGCCAACCAACACCACAGCAGAGGAACTGTTCAAGTATCTGAATGATTGCATATTAGGAAAACTAAATTGGCCATTTTGTGTGGGTGTGTGCATGGATAGAGAAGCTGCTATGACTGGACAGCTGTCCAGCTTCACTATTGGGTCAAAGAGGTGATTTCTAAATGTTACTTTATGCATTCCATCATCCATAGAGAAGTGCTAGCTAGTCAAACAATGTCACCTGAGCTTAACAATGTTTTGCAAGATGTAATTAAAATTACCAGCCACATTACATGCCCTTAACTCACATCTGTTAGCACAGCTCTGTGAGGTGATAAATGCAGAGCACACACATTTATGCTCAGGCTTTGTAAAGGCTGATGACCGATTAGAGTTTTAGTTGTGTGACCTGCTGCAGAGATTTCTTTTAAAGGAAAAAGTCACCACTGGCAGCACACTTCAGAACCACAGAGTGGGTTGTAAAACTTGTTTATTCATGTGACATATACACCCTGCCCAACAAACTCAATCTGTCACTTCAGGGGAGGATGAGTGTGTTTGAGTCAGCAAATAAAGTGGCTGCATTCAGAGCCAAACTGGAAATATGGCAGTTACCAGTGAACAAAAAGTGATTCTTTTTTGCTCAAAGAGTTCTTTATACAACTGGATATTGATGTCTTATCAGGTATACGATTTGCTTTAGTCTTAGAAATATAATAAATTTATTATTTCTGGATGGTTTTCCTCTACTAGACTGAGAATTTCATAAAGTCCATGCCTACTATAAATCCAGCATCCAGTATAGAAGCATTAGTCAGCAGCCAGTCAATAAAGATTAAAAAACGAAGAATAAATAAATGACTAACAGCTATCACAATAGATACAGGCTTTGAAACAGCTATCATCAATACTCTTTAAAAAACTCTATAGCAAAGTTGGGATCTTCATTTGACTGGAAGCTACTTATTTCTTAATGGCTATATATTTTAGTAAACACACATTTGATCTTCCCTAGATCAAAATTTTGCTCTAAAAGACCAGAATTATAAACTAGATATTAAAAGACTGAACAAAGGCTAACAGACTGATAAAAAGATCCCACTAAAAGATTGAATGAGAAACAAGATCTAACAAAAAGGAAAGTAAGAATCTCTATCTTTAATTGCAAACTGAAGAATTTTGGTACAGAGGAAAGCAGCCTTACACACATAACTTTTCTCCAAGGATACCATAGAGAACAGAAGGAAGAATAATGCTTACAAAAGTGATCTTACCAAGAAGAGGTTAAATTACATGCTTTATAAAACTAAATGTAAATTATAATTTAGAAATACTTTTAACACAAAGGTTATAATAAACACAGTCTAGTGCTTTAAAGCAAAGAAACATTAGTAACACTATTTCCTTAACCAGAAAACTTTCTATGCTAAAAGTAACTACAAAGAAGAAATTAATGTGTGTGCCCATAAAGAATGCGTCCATATATGTGTAAGTATTGTGGCTTCTATTAGGCAACTAGCTGATGGGTGTATGTTGAAAATTGAAATTCAGGAGAGAGAAGAGGTATAGGTCAGAACAACATGGAAGTGGCTTAGTAAACCCATGTCTGAAAAGAAAAAAAAGATATGAAAGGAAAGGAGATGAAGGGTATAGAAAGAAAGAAAAAGAAAAGATGGTATATCAAAGAAAACACAGTTTACCCTGATTTCATCCTCCAACTAACACTAAGGCATATAGCATAAATTTCACTCATGAGTTTTGGAGGGACTATCAAATAATATTGCCCTTAGCATTCTCTGAAAAATGATTTACAGCCCTAAACCCTCAAAGCATTCAGTTCCCCACATCGGTCCACACAGTGACTAGTTTGGCACAGGGGTCTTTTTATTCACATTTCTTGCACTTTGAAGCTGAAATGATTATATTATCAGGATCCAAAAACTGTGGCATAGTTGAAGTATGAGAATCACTGAATGACTATTTAGGGGTGGTGATAAATGCCACCAAATGAGTTGGTAGTGACATAGCAGAGTGTGAATCCTAAAGAATCATAAACTACCTATGTCAGTGAGTATGGCTAAAGGAGACTTGGACATGACCTTGATCCATACTGATTGTGTGGTGACTTTGAGAAAGCTGCTTAAATTATCCGTGTCTCACTTTTTTCTTTGTAAAATGAGAGAGATAAATGATTGTTCAGATCCTTTTAATTTCTAACATTTGGAGTAAATCTGGGGAAATTACTTTGGCATTCTGTACTCTTTACTCTCTTGGTTCACAAGTAGAGGGAATTCCAATGTCTGGCTTAAGGTAGATCTCTTATTTCTTTTGAATGGTTTATAACCATACACAGTCTAGCTTTTATTAACAATGGAGAATGTTAGGGTTTTATTTTAACTCCTGTAGAAATAGTTGCAGGTAAATTTGGCTTGATTATTGAAAAGCAGTATTATAGTCTCTTTCATGTGGTTAGGCTTATTTTTGCTATCTTAGCCTTTTAGGGACAAAACCAGAAAGAGAGTACTTCAATGTACTTCTATAATTTGTGGTGTGCCTATTTTTCTTGTTGCTTCTCATCCCTCCAGACACTTCATCACAACAATAACATAAATTAAAAGCAGTTCACTGCAACAGCTAGTTAACTCTCAAGATTCTCCTATTTATTCCCAAAATAACAAAAGCCAAAGGGCCAAACTCCATTTATTTAAAGTCAAAACACTCATAACGTTCCATATTTCATGATATAATTTTAGTGAATTTAAAATTTAAATAGCATCACATTTATGTAAAAATTTTGTCTCAGTTATAATCTATCTGTAAAGTAGGAGCATAAGATTTAATTAGGAGACAATTATGCATAAATGAATAACAGTACTCAGAATGCTAGATTCTAGTAGCCTACTAGTTTCTCAATACTAGTTGGTTAGATTTTTTTGCAAATAATTTTGCTCTATAATTGCTAAAAATTTTCAGGTATTCTATACCACCATCAAAAGATTCCATTTCATTACATTTTGTTTCAGAGAGATTTGCGAAATGAAAGAATTCTTCAGTAACATATTCCTTCATTGGCTTTATACATGCCAATTTTCATACAACAATATTTGTTAAATGAGACTAATATATAATCATTATCTTTTGTAGGTGGAATAATTATTTTACTGAAAAATACAATGAAGTATCTTGTTTACAATCATGCTTCTTTCCCATTTTGTCTTCTCAAAATCTAAAAGGGGAGAAAAGAAACAAATATATTGGCTTAATCTTTGCATGAAACCTTAATTTTTCTAATATTCAGTAAATAGGTTGCAAAGTGACCTATATTTTCATATACAAAATAATATCAAAATGCAGAGCTTGTTGGCTTCTTGCTTTGAGAATCTTAAATTTTATTTTCACAGAAAACCAGATGGTGTTTTCTTTTCTTTCATTTTTTTATTCCTTTGGTCGAGGGTGTTGGAGGAATTTTGTTTTGTTTGTTGTTTAAAAAAAAAAAAGCAGGTGTGACAATCATTTTCTCCTGTGTCTGTATTAGCACATTTAATTGCTAAGTTCACAGGCAGCCATCTCGAATCTTTCACAAGCAGATGGTGAAAGTGGTTTTAAAAGAGGTTTAAGGATTTTTCAAGAATCATTTCAGAGCAATATGAAATCTGCTGTTTCTTTGATGGGTGTATCAACTTCTGATGAGCACGAAAGGAAGTCACAGAACACATCTACAGTGCATTTGACTTTAATTACTTGTCAGTTATCCAGATTTTGTGAAATTACTCTCACATTATCTAACAAAGCATTATGTACTTGCAGTAACTTTCTTCAAATCACTTTATGACCACCACCTAATTAAAACCTCACAATACTACAAAACATGTAAGTAGTAAGTTTTATAAGCATCATTTTAGTGAATTCCAGGTATATCACCCAGAGAGGTAGAAGTTAAATGTAAGTCCTGAACTCACAAAGATTCATCTTCCATATCAACATTCATTTCTCAAACAGAAATTATTAGCTTTTAGAACAAGGAGATCTTTTGGTGCTGCAGTTACATTTAGTTGCTTTTCCATTATTCTTTTTTTTTCTTTTTCTTTTTTTTTGCTAATAGAACTCTAATTCTGTTCACAATGGCCATTATCAAACAAAAAATTACTTTGATACTCATTAACTCAGTAGGGAAGACTTTATTCATGATTACTGCAATATGGAAAAGAGATCTGGCTCAATGCTGTGACTATAGCAAAGCCAGCTAGGGTTTCATGGCCAAGAAACAGTGACAGGCTCAATAAATGAAAAATTAGTAAGAGGAGATATCAAGGCTAAGAGAGCTCTTAATAAATTGGTCAAACAGGATCACTGCTAACAGCAGGCTAAAGATTTATACATCAAAGGTGGCAGATCAGTTATCAAGGGCAATCATATAACGAACTTAGAAGGATCCTTTGCTGAGACTGGCTCAAAAGGACAAAGACAGGGCAGAGTCATAGTCAAGGGCTAGTAGAGAAGATGGCTCAGAGGAGCCTAGCTAATGCATGGTCAAAGAGAAAGTGTTTGCTACTGTGTACCCAGTTCAAATTCTACCATTCCCTTATAGTTGTCTGTGAAATACTGCATAGATCTTTTACATTCTGAACAGCAACATATGAGGGAAAGTCTGTAGGAAAGTTATCCTCTTGTAACATAAGCAGCTGCCTCTTTCCCTTACTTTGTTCCTCAGTGAAATGCATTCCTGTCATGACTATAGGGATTAAGGTCACATGCTAAAGATGATGGGACAGAAAGAAGGAGCCTGGGATAGTGACGCAAGCGAGGAACCTCTATTGCAACCCTGAGATGCTTCCTTCAGACTTATTGTCATGTGAGAAAAAGTAAAAACACCTCAGTTGTATTTTGTGTAATTCACAGTGAACACCAATCTTACCTGACACACTTGAAAACATTCTTTATTATGATAGAGCATTCATGCCAACAGTATCACACTTGATTAGAAAGATAAAATTCAAAAGATAGTTATAGAAAAATTAAATCAGAATGTGCCATAGAAAGCTCTTTCTCCAGCATTCATACAATGCTTGTTTTAAGGATAGTCAACCCAGAAGAGAAATTTGGACCATAAGATAAAAGGAATTGCTAACTATTCTCTTAAAACTTCGCATGATTAATATAATTCATATGTAACAATAGAATTCTCACTTAAGATAGAAAGCAATCTATCATTAAAATAAAAGTATAGCATTCTGAATAATCACATAAGCACTTTAACTCTCCACATATCTGAATCCGAGCCTCTCTATGGGTGCAGTGGGTTTGGATGGAGAATGGCTTACAGGAGCAGAGCCTGTCAGGGCGTCTGGCTGAGCTGCAAATGAGCTCTTCCATTATGCCAGTGTTTCCAGCAGATAGGAGTACTTTCTACATGTGCTCTGAGATGAAACATAAGGAAAAGCCCTACTGTAAGTAGGGATTCATAACCATGGTTTCAGTTTTGAGGTGGATCACATTTAATCTGTTACAGAAATACATTATTAAAATTTAAAAATAACTTCTTTTGCAAATAAAACCAAATTTGCAGCTACTCTTCAGTGTCTTTACTCTCATATTTCAACAACTTCTTTAGTTTGTTAACTTTTCCAATTTAAATTATGCATGCATACACACACTTAAATGCATGCATGTGTACACACCTTCGGGACGAATGGTCCCCCTTGCACTTCTTTCTTTCCTTAGATCCCCACATTCCCTTATTCTTTGCCTCCTCCTCAGCATCCCATCTTCACTCTTCATTTAATCTACGTGAGCAACCTGGTTTGTATCCTTTCACATTTTCACAAAATCCTACACAGAACAGACATAAACGTGCACAGAAATATACGTACACATACCTACACAGAATCTGCATTACATTGTTCTATTAAAACTGAGTCAAGGGGGAGATAGCTCAGCAGTACAAGTGCCTGCCTGGCAAGTATGAGGTTGTGAGTTTGATCCCCAGTACAAAAAAAAAAAAAAAAAAACTGAGTCAAATTATTAAACTTCTTTTTCACTTAACAATAGTACCTTGCAAAACCTCTCCAGGTTATCCAGTATAATTTTACTATTTTAATTTTAATAGCTACATAGCATTCCAAAACATGGATATACTCTACTGATGTGTGCTTTGTTTTCTGAGTTTCACCAAGAAAAAAAATACCAAAATGTATATATGCTTATATGTACATACTTGTACTTCTGCAGTATAAATTTCTAGAACTACAATTCTAAATTTTTCAATGATTTTTGAAAAAGGCTACTCACAGCAACAATATATGAACAACTCTCCCCTCTCTCTAATACTAATTTATGTCTTTTTTGTTTTTAATATTAGTTATATCATATTTTTATTTTCATTTGCACTGCTTTAAATAAAGTAAGCATACTTTCATGTTTGTTGACCATTTGCATTTGCTCTTCTGTAAAGCATTATCTTCATAAAATTTACTTGTTTTCTTGTGCTATTTACTTTTAGCTTGCCAGATCCTCCATTTGTGTAAATATTTACAATCATTACTAGATGTGTTTTCTATTGTATTTTTCTACTTTGTTGAGCACACAGGTTTCCACACATAGCTTTTCAAATTTCAGGTGGTTAAAAAAAATCTTGCTTTCTTATTTGTGGATAATAGGTTATTAGTCTTGGGTAAGGAGATTTTCCTAGTCACTGTAGTTTTTATTCATTTATGTATTTAACTTTATATTTTACATCTTCATCTGTCTGAAATTTGTTCTTCAAAATAGTATAAAATTGGGGCCCATTTTTATTCACTTTGAAAGAAACTGAAGACAATGTGTTCTCCAATATTGATTCCTTATATTTACCATATTCATTATTCTGTAATATTCAAAGTCATCTCTTTCAAAATGACTTGATTTAGAGCACTTTGTATTATGCACTGACATATTATATAAAAATGACACTTGGCTGCTGATATTCTGCATGTTTTTATTGATCATTATCACATGTTAATTCTTCTGTATGAACTATGAGATTATTTTGTCCAATTAAAAATTAACGTGCTGGAATTTTAACTGAAATAACATAAAATATGCATGTCAATTTGAAAAAGTTAATATTTTCATGATATGGCCTCCCTAACTCAAGAACATGGCATGTTTATCCTTTGAAATTTTGATTTATAATTTAATTATTTGTCATTACTTTCTTTAGATAAATCTGCTACTATTGTTATTATAATGGTAGTGTTTCTAGGTATTTCTAGATAGAATAAAGAAAACCTATTGATTACCTCCTATTATGTTATGCATCTCACCAATTGATCAAGTGCCCCTATTAATTCTATTGGTTATCTTTATTCAATGTAATATATATCTTATATATGTTTTATCAAGTGGGGACAAAGAATAAGAACAATGCCAAAGTCACCAGAATTGACCCTGAGAATAAGTCCAGCACATGAACATTATGGTTTTGTGTAGAGGTAAAAAAAAAAACAGAGGAATATGTGCTTTAAGATATCCACAAAATGTGAGTTAATTAAATAAATTTTACCTGGTATGTCTCAGTTTCCACATTTTTATTCAGACAAAACTAAACAACTCTTTGCTTTTTATTTAAACATTTGCAATGATTTTATAAAAGAACAGTCTAACAAAAATTCTACCACACTACTTTTTTGGGGGGGCGGAGTGGTTTCTGAGACAGGGTCTTGCTGCATAGCTCAGGCTGACCTTGACCTCACTATGTAGCCCAGGCTGACCTCAAACATGAGGCAATCCTCCTACCTCAGCCTCCCCAGTTATGGAATTACAGCCATGTGCCACCATGCCCAGCTTCCACTAACTTTTTAAATCAAAGTAAAATATGGCTGGCCTTTGTGGCAGAATTTGACTTAATTTTTAATAGCACATTTTTATTTTTAATTTCAAATTTAGAACCGTCATAATTCTTTTATCATTCTCTGCTGTCTATGGGTGTAAATCTTAATAACCAAAACCTGTACAGTGTTTAATGCTTTGTTTGATCTTTAGGATGTTCTAGAAAACAGCCCCTGATTCCTTTCCCTGGGCTTCATGCTCACTGTACACACACTCTATGAGGAGGCACGAAGACATCCACCATGGTAAGGTGCTTACTCCATTGTGTGCACCTTAATTTAAGGGAACAAATCACATCTAATTATGATCATACACCCAATACCTAATGTAATGCCAGGTGTATATACATATTATTTTTTGCTAAATGTGTTTATAATAGTTTTATTTTTCCTTAAATTTATACTAACTTACTTATACTTTACTTATACTTTAAAACTACCCATTCTCAGTGCTTTATTTTTCTCACATTTTTAGACAAGAAAATAGATTCTGAACTGATTCAATCAGTTATATTACTTTCTACATACATTTTATCACTTTTATGTATATTTTTATTATAGCCTACTTAGTCCTGTTTCTAAAAAAAAAAAATCCAAATTCAAATTTTTCTTGCTCTGGTCATAAACTAAACAGTTATAACATCTCAAAGTGTGTGCAACCTGATAAAAACAGAGAAAATAGAACTCTTCTTTTTTCTTTTTTCTTTTCTGTATTTGCTATTAACTCAGATCTATAATTCTTACTTGGCTATATACTATCTGTCCAAGTCTTAATGTTATATAAAAACGGTGGTCGATTTTGTTGATGAGATTATATGGTTTCTAATTTAAAGTTAAATTTTCATTTTTGATACCTGAGAACTTCTACTTTGAAATAATACCTTATATTATATATAGCACTTTTATGTGAATTTAATGTCAAGGAGGAAGCTCTACATCTATCTGCTTTACAGGTGCAAAAGCCCAAAGAGGATAAGCACCTCATTCAAGGTCACAAAAAGACCCAATCACAGAGCAGGGATTCATATTAGAGAATGAAACCCTCTCAAGGGAGCTAGTTTTTCACTCTTCCTCTATGTAATGGGGTAAAACTTGAGGTTGTCCCTGTGAGAGGCTTCTTTATTTGTTTTGAGAGTAACACCACATTTGTTTGTCTTTTCTGCACCATCAATTTGCTCCAAATCTATTTGGCATCTACTGGGGACAGGTAGGTTTAATGCTTTCTCCATGAAGAGGAGACAGCATTCAACTATTTTGACTTCAAAATACTAAATTTCTCTAATTGACACAAGTTCAAATGCTCATTGGTTTTTCTTTTGACAAGAATTTAGTAACTCCACTTTCTCTGCTTATGTTGATTGACATTAAAACCAACCAAATGCCTCGTTTTCTTCATCAGTCATTGCTAAAAGTTATACACTTTATGGTTAATATAGAACTTCACCAATTTCTATTATCTTTGCATTTTAACTCAGACCCTTGAAAAGTATTTAAACATCTGCTTCATGGCTTCAATTCAAAGCAGAATTCAAGTTAAGCTGTTGCCCTGAAGTAGTTCTTTTGTGCTTGTTAAGACTGGATCTGACTCGGGAGGCTGAGGTAGGCGGAGCGATGTGGGTTCGAGGCCGGCTTGGGCTACAACGCGAGCGCAAGGCCGGCCTGAGCTACATAGTGCGACCCTGCCTCAAAAACCAGGGCCGGGAGTTTGGCTCAGTGCCTTAAGCGCCTGCCCTGGCAGGCACGAGGTTGTGAGTTCAATCCCCGGTGCCGCAAAAAAAAAAAAAAAAAAAAAAAAGCCTGGATCTACCTTTTCCCTACAGTGATGCCCTATCTACTCTGAATTACACTCAATGGTAGATAATTAAATAATCAACCTTGTAATCCTGAAAGATGCAGTCATGAGTGAATGGGACCTGCGTTACAAAAACTTTGTGACCTATATTGTTTTTATTTAAATTTCTAAGTCAATGTGCATAGTCTATGTTGCATTTTGGATTTTGTTCTTTGGATTTTGGATTATGTTTTTTCAGATTCTATGAAAATTTCTTGATTATAAAATTGTATCTCTTATTCTTCACTAGCTAGTCCCCAAATCTTATTTAGACATCATTTTAACCTAGATTTTGTAAAAGCGGCTGAACTATCTCCTGCCTTTCCCCTATGAGAAAGCTCCCTTCCATGACCTGCTCTCTGAGTAATGCAGTCAGAATCTTCTGCTAAACATAGGACATGAACACCGACTCCCATCTACCCCTATTTCAAGCCTCTGAGTCTGGACATTTCCACATGTCCAGTTAGCCAAGTTAGCAGCATTAGGGCATCTGTTTTATTTCCTTTTCAAAATTAAATTTGTTTTAACTCATATATAAAAGCACTAAAAACTGTACCTATTAATGTGGTACTGAGTGGTATTTTGATACATGTATACACTGTGTAATGTTTAAATCAGTTTAAACATATGTATCTCCTCAAACATTTTATTGCTTTATGATGAAATCTTTCAAAATCCTGCTCGCTATTTGAAATTCACATTATTGTTACCCATAGTCATCCTAATGTGCAATAGAATATCACAAATTTTTACTCCTCTCTAGCTGCAAATCAGTAGCCAATAATCCCCCAGTCTACTAATAGGCTCCACACTAGTCTCCCCAGACTCCAGTAACCACCATTTGATATCAGTGTTTATACATTTCATATATAAATGCAATCATACAATACTTTTCTTTCTGTGCCTGGCTTATTAAATCTAACATAATGATCTCTGATTCTATCCATGCTGTTACAAATACAAAATTTCATTCTTTTCACGATTGAATAGTATCCCACTGTTTAATTACATTCTATTTATCTATTCTTCACTTGATGGACACACAGGTTCAGCTGACGGACACTTCGGTTGCTTTTTTATCTTTGGGCTCTGTGAATAGTGCTGCTATTAGATTGAGCGCAAAAATACATCTTCAAGACCCTGTTTTCAGTTTTTGGATTGATTGTATACCCAGAAATGGAGCTGTCAGCTCATATGGCAATTCTATTTTCAATGTTTCTGAGGAACTGCCATACTGTTTTCCACAGTACATGTGTCATTTTACTCTCCAACCCATTATGTACAAGAGTTCAACTTCTTCTCATCCTCACAAACAGTTCTTATTTTATGTTACTGTTGTTGTTTTAAATTCATATGAGTGTAAGGTGAAGTTAATCATATTCTAAATCACCTACATTATTATGCCTGTGTCTATACATATAGTAAGCATGAATAAATACCCATGGAATTAAACAATAAAAGATCTGAGTTCAACAACTTCCAAGGAAAGCAGATGTTCATTGCATGATATAATTCCACCTCAAGGGAACTTGGAGCAGAGCCTGTTTTGCTCGCGCTCTCTCTCTCTCTCTCTCTCTCCCAGCTATGCTAACAGAATTTGAGTCTCCCTACTTCCTCATGAGGTATTTTAATCTATGTGCACATTTACAATGCTAGAATGAGAAATTTCAATAATAAATAAGAATTCTTAGTTTGGTCAATGAAACACTCATTTATCTCTATCTTTTTCTATGTCTGTACTCCTTTGTATTAAGTAACTTTACAAATGAGCAGTAGATATACAGAATAATGCTTAAATTATGCTAAAAAAATACATACCACAAATAAATTCTAACACTACTCCAAATTAAAAACGAGAAGTGCCAGGATACTGTATCACAGGCTATCTTGCTCTTTTCTTGTTGGTCATGTTTCAAGGAAATAGTAACACGCAAGTGCACTTTTTTCTGGGGAAGGGGGGCTATCTATTAAGTATTGAGAACAGCATTTGTATTTTTCAGTAACTAGGTAATGATTAATTCAATCAAGAGACACCAACTAATCATGTGCTAACTAAAAATACTCTGCTATTTTCAATGATCTTAAAGAGAAGAGCCTAAAGACTTCCTCTCAAGAATCTAGGAATAAATATTTTGGCTCCATAGAGGTCCTATACATAGAAGGGAGGTGAGAGTCTTCTAATGCATAAGCTAAATATAACAGTAAGTTAGAGAAAATCTAATAGCCATTCATTAAGTATCTTATGAAATGCTTTGATTCTTAGGAGTACACTGCATTCCTATTTTTCATTCTATCAGCTTGAATGAAACATATCCAGCTCACCGCATGCTCTACATCAAACAGTACTGGCAGGCTGGCACTGTATTTTCAATCTATAATAATGTGAGGTGTTGGAAATTGAAGCGAAAGTTGAACCAATGCTGTGAAGCACTCAAAATAATGTTCATACAAGCATCTTCCTTTGGAATACCAAATATTTCAGTTCAAAACTTGAAAATCAATCAAGAATGGTGGCAGAGGGAATCAAAAATACATCATAAAAACACAAACTGATAAACAGAGTCAGAACATACAATGTTCCCACCTCTGTGCAGTGTAATATAAATACAGAAAAATACAAGCATGATCTATTTGCCATTTTCCTGCATTCTCAAACAAAGGAGACCATAGTCTAGATATGATGGGCACACAAGCAATGAATCCCATAAACGGATCTTTAGTCCCACACTTCTACTGCCTTTCTGGTCTGGTAATGTCATGGTGGTCAACTTTTGTTTAATGAGATCTTCTTCTATTTGGTTCAGTGGCCATTCATCTTTTAGCAGACATTACCACACCACAGTATCACTGCAAACATGTTCCTACCCTTCCCCCTTCTCAGACAAGGTGTTCTTTATTCACTAGATATGGCAAGATACTTCAAAAATGAAAATTGTTTTAAAAGTTCAAATATGCTGACCTGACCTTATTTTCTTCTTCTATATACAATATGTTTATTCCTATTTCAAGGCCTTTTCCATGCCCTTTTTCCCATGCTGCATATTCTCTAAAACACTTCCATGAGCACGTCCTCTAAAACTCTGTCAGTATCCCAATCTGTAGTATCGCCACCTGCCAGGCTGGACATTGTTTGCTTTGAGTTCCACTAGAACTCTACACAAAATCTATAGCATAATTTGTCTGTATTCCAGCCATCCACATTTCACATGACTTAATAATACATTAAATATGGTTGCTTATTTTAAATAATTGGACAAAAATATGAGACATGCACATGGGTCTCAATCTCAGCATCATTGCTCCAAGCCCCACAGACACCATTTGCGGTTTGTTGAGTTTCTTTAAAGGTGTATAAGGTTTCTTGGCTTTTTCTTTTAGGAGCAATATGACTAAGTAATTATGATAATCAGAACTACTTCTATTTTTGGCAGTTTATCTGTCCTGGTACTGGGATACTCATTTTTCATATACTTTCATACTCAACCATTATGCTATGCAACTAGCCTAGTGTGAGAATTTATTTTTGGTGTTTTTGTTGTTGTCATTATCATTGTTTGTGGTACCAGGTTTGAACTCAGGACTTGCACCTGCCAGGCAGATGCTTATGCCACTGAGCTATATCCTGTCCCCCTAGTATGAGAATTATTATTCCATACATATATTAAGAAACTGAGAGAGAAAAAGAAACCTTTCCCTAGCTTTCAGTTCTCCATGACCTCTCATTTTACTAGAAACAATGTCTCTAAAAAAGGTAGTACCAGATTGCTGGGTTAGAGACATGTGAAACAAACTGCTTTCATATTTTTCACAAGCCACTTTACCTGGATGAAAACATTAACCACTTTGAACCCCATTTTGTCATCAAGGAAACAATGCAATGATGACTTGCAAATGAAATTATACAATTAAAATGCAAACAAAATAAATATCATACAAGAATCACTTGGTAAGTGTTATCTTTTTCTCTTTTCCTTTTAAATGAATTGAAAATTCCTTAAGTCAAGAAGCATCTAACATTAGGTACCTCTAACATCTGTAGTACAAAGTGCAACCATAAGTCATCAATAAATTCATTGGGACTGAACAATACATTTTTGCTATTAGGGAAAAATATACTCATATATACATTTGTGTATTCAACCAATGCTTGAATTTAAAGTTCTTCTAAAAGTGTACCTCAGAACTATTTTTTCTTCCTAACATTGAAACCTATTATTCGTCAGTAAGATTATACAAAGGACATAAAAATTGACAATGTATCACTAAGTTGGAGGACAGGTGAAATAAATGATTACAGAGGAAAATCCTGACTCAGACTGTAACTGTGAGACTACTTTAAAAACATGGAACCTGGTCTAATTTGCTAAATCATATTTTACACATTACGTAAGAGGCACGCATCATACATATTTCTAGTAAAAGACATACTAGGCTTTGAGTAAAGAATGAAAAAAGGTATACATCTTATATTCAGTGAGTGCACAGCCTAATAGAGAAGGCATGTGCAGCATAATGTCATAAATACTTTTTAAAAGGAGAAAAAATAACGACATAATTACACAAAGGAAAGAGATGAACTAAGCTTGAAAGTCAGAGAGCTCAAAACAAATTCCAATTTGTTCTTAAAGAAAATAAAAATTCACAAGAAAATGAATGAAAAAAAGTGATGCTCCATACAGAGAAAAATGAGATAACAAATATGCAATGCATGCAAAAGCAATTTGCCACATTTTGAGAAAATGTCAAGAAATCAAGTTTGGCTAAAGAAAGCTTATGATCAGGAAAAAGATCAGAAAAGAAGATATAGCTGGAACGTTAAGAAGCTTGACAACCATACTGAGAAGCATAAACTCACAGCAGAAGTTTGAACTTTATCATTATAACCCTGAACATATTTTGATCCAGTGATGCCACAAATTACTGGTGCATTCTTAAAAGGTACAGTCATTATTCGTACATAACAAATTTATATATATATATAATAGAATTATTTTTTTATTACTTCTGATACAAAAAATAAATACAAAATTAAAAATAAGTTAATTATTCAATTGACAATGGAGATTATTGCTAGATATAATTAAACCAGAATAGAACTGACATGGCTAAAATTTTGTGGCATGAAATATGTTAACTAAAATTGATTTCACAATACAATTTTTTTAATAAAATATATATCTGATAATTTTTGTTTCCTAAATATTGAACTTGCTAGAAATAACAGTCAATAAAGAAAAAATACAATGTCACAACTATAATCTGTTAAATGATATGTAAGATTTAAACAAGAAATGGGGAAATAACATATCTGGGATATCTATTTGACCAAAAGAATTTGTGAAATTATGGTAGTGAGAGTTAAATGGCAGATCAAATACAAAATCTAAAGATTTTACAATATCACAAACAAAAACTAAGGTGTTATGGAAGAAAATGACTTAACAATAATTGTGTTCAAATAATTGATCAGTTAAAAATATGTATTAAAAGCCAGGAGAAAGGAAGTCATTATAGAAACAAGAGTCATTACCTTAAAAGTTCCTACAAGAATCATTAGGCACAACAGACTAGGAAGGTCGCACTGGGAATGCAGAGGAAAGTTTTTTGAAATGGAAAAAACTGATCTTAAACTAAATCTTTGAGGCTGCCTACATGCTCATCAACAGATGAATGGATAAATAAAACGTGGCATTTATGTAAAACGGAGCACTACTCTGCCATATAGGATAAAGTTGTTATTTATAAGAAAATGGTTGCACCTTGCGATCATAATGTTAAGTAAAGTAAATCAGACACACGAGTTTAAATATTGCATGGTTTCTCTTATATGAGAAACTCGAACCATAAGCAGCAAAATAAAGGATAGATAATATGAAGTAGGGAAGTAGATCTGTAAGAGAGATGGGAACTAAGAGGTGGAGAGGGGAGGGATGAGGGTAAGGGGATGAAAAAATAATTAAAATGTGTTATGTACGTGTATCAAACTCCCACATGGAATATAATCATTATTGACTGCAAATATGTACTAGTAAAAATAAAATTTGTCTTTTTCTTTTTATTTAAAAAAAAAAAGAAATGATACAAAATTCCAAACAATAGTAGGAAATTAACACTAGCTAGTACATTGCATATCTTTATTTTAGAAGTGGTTGTTCAGGTTACAAGACTTAGGCAAGAAAAAGATGATCAAATGCTCAAACAATGAAAGCACATATGATTCTTTTTGATGAACTTAAAGAGATTAGTGGTATAGTTATTTATCTTGTATACTTACATACACACATATATATGTATACCCATATACATATGATCTTTTCCCTTCTTCCTTTTCTCCTTTCCCCTATCTCAGTTGTTCTTTCCTTTTGAGCATTTTCTTTCCCCTTCATTTTCACAATATCTATTGTACATTTTGGATCTTTCAATTTTTTTTACACTAGGGAAACATGATGGTATTTACATATGCCAGTTTGATTTATTTCACTTATGAGTATGGTCTCAAGTTGCATCCATTTACTCATAAAAGCCTCAAGTTTATGCTTCTTTGTAGCTGAGTAATATTCCATTGTATAAAAATACTACATCTTTTTTATCCATTCCACAGTTACTGGGCATTTGGGTTGTTTCCAACATTTAGCTAATACAAATTGTGCTGCAATAAACATGGTTGTGCATCTATCACTGTGGCATGAGGTTTTCAATTCTTCTGGGAAAATACCCAAAAGGAGAACAGCTGAATTAATTGGAACCTAAAATTCTAATTTTTTGAGGAATCTCCACACTGATTTCCACAAAGATTGTACCGGTCCACACTCCCACCAACAGAGGAGAGGTGGTACTTTTTCTCCACACCCCCACTAACATTTGCTACTGGTTGATTTCTTGATGGCAGTCATTGTTTCTGGAACGAGATGGACTCTCAACAGGAGTAAGCAAAGAGTTCACGAGCAAAACACTACTGCATGGGAAGTACTTCAAAGAATCAACTGGAATCTCATCGTATTAAAAAGTTTTTGCACTTGAAAAGAAATCACCAACAGAGTGAAAAGAAAACCCACACAATGAGAAAAAATTTTACCCAACTGTCCCTCAGACAAAGGACTTATATCTAGAACATATAAAGAATTGAAAAACACCAGGCCCCCTAAATTCAAATACCCAATTCAAAAATGGGCATCTGAGATGAACATGCACTTCTCAGATGAAGGAATACAAATAGCAAATAAATACATGAAGAAATGTTCAACATCATGGGTCATTCAAGAAAAATGAATTTTTTAAAGAAATTCATTCTATATAGAACAAAACTACTAGATTGCAGATCACTTCTTCTGGCCTCTCTGCATTTTACTCAAGGAATCTTCAAAAGGAGAGGTTAACCCACAATGTTTAATCGATGCACTAGTTCTAAAAGAATGAAGAGATACCTGTGTGAGTCACATAAGAAAGGGTAGCCAAGGTTTCTTACAAAAAACTGGAAATATTGTTTGGGTCTTGAATTGGTAGGAGTCAGAGAGAAAGTGGTAAATAATACAATACTCTTAAATTTACTCTATCTTGAAGAGAAAATGTATTAGAAGAACAGAAGTCAAATTCAGTTTAAGTCAAGCAGCGAGACTAAGGCTTCAGCATTACCAATATACAAGAATAATGGAGAATGGAAGAACTCAAATTAGTCTATTATGAGATACAAAGTGCTGAGGATTTCACTCTCCCAACCACTGCGAAGTTATTAGGAGCCCAAAGTCTCTATATTAAAAACTTCATATTTGGAATTCACAAGAGTACATTTGACTTCTTGGCCAAATCCACCTAACTGTTAGCTGTAGTGTAAGGGTTTTACTGGAAAACACAAGGAAGGTAGAATTGGAAAAATAAAAGACTAGTAAAAAGCAACTAATTAAAAAAAATTGGGCAGACTAAAAACTGCAGTGAAAAGAGAACAAGTGGAATGACTTCTTCAAATGATGAAATGACTTGGACCTAAGAATAAAACTGGTTATTGGAAATAAAGACTATTGATGGCAATGAATGATTTAAAGAACATAGCTGAACAACACAATGAGATGCTAGAAGGAAAAAACACAAATACCTGATGGAAATTAAGAGGCAACCACTAAACTGTGGTTGACTGGACTACAGACAGTTTAAATTCATGCATAGGAAATCGAAGATCTATCTTATACAAAAAGCTGATGACCCAAATTGAGTAATTCATATTTAAGAAATTATTTTCTCAGCTACCTAAACATATTATTTAATGATAATGCCAGAAAACAGAACATTTACTACATTACTACCTCATATAAAAATATTCTTATGAATCATAAAAGTTTGTTTTCATCTTCCAACCATGCAACTCTCATTAAAAATAAATGTATGTTTTTATACACCTGTCAAAGACAGACCATAGACACTGTTATTAAAGGTTATTTAGGTTCACTTCTACCACCTAGGAGCATACCTATGAATGCAAATTAAAAGCATACTACTAAAAGGTAAGTTAAGAGTTCCAAGTGCTGCTTTAATCTCAGATGCATACTGCTAATGAAGAAAATCTTTCATATCTTACTTTATGTCTCCCAAGGATGACTATGTGTTGCAAGCATATGTGTTATGGCTAGTGTCTATATGTCTCCCAAAAGCCTCATCTGGTCATAAGTGGGACTTTTCAGAAGTGGCTGGATCTAGAGTGTGTGATGCCAGGATTCAGTGTGTGTGATGCTGGTATGAAGGATGTGTGATTACTAAATTTGTCCACTGATTGGTTTGACATAGTTCTGGGTGTGGATAATGAGAAGGCTCTCCCTGGGTGTGAGTGTTAACCCATCCTAAGCTCATGTAGCCTGGACAGAATAAAGAAACAAAAAGAAGGCTACTGTTGTTGCTTGCTGCCGGTTGCTTTCTGTTTGCTACTTTTGCTGTCATCTGTCTGCCCTATTCTGCTATGAACTATTTCTCCTCTCTGATGCTCCTCTGGTATGCCACCCTGCCTTGGAACCACCCAACTCTGAACTGAAACCACTACAAACTGAGCTATGATAAACCATTCTTCCTTTAACTTTCAGGGTCAGGTATTTTGTCTCAGCAACGAGAAAAGTAAGACAAGATGTAAGTTCTAATTTCCTCAGAAAATATCATTTAGATTTTTTTTAAGGTTTAACATGATTCCCAAATTTGTCTTCACATTAGAATCACATGGATCTTTCAAATTTTTCAAATTCTAAGGCATCATCCAAAGCAATTAAGTCACAAGTTCCTGGGTAGAACACTGACTTCATTATTTTTTGAAATTCCTCAGGTGTGTTCCATGTGCAGAGAGGTTGAAAGCCACTGTGCTAGCACAGTACTACTTAAGGAAACTTGCTCAGCCATTCAGAGTAGTTGTGAGATTCTGTTCCACAGCACAATTTCCTAGGGAGTTCCAGAACTCCCTAACCCCTAGCTGCACACCAGACCAATTAAATTACAATCTCTGAGAAGGATGGAAGACAGCCACCATTGCTGTTCTTGAGAGGTCCAAATGTATTTGCAAGTTGGAAAACCAGTGCTTCAAACTGGAGGAGGATTTGTAATACTAATTAAAACCAATAGATGTCTGGAAAAATGAATTTCATTGATACAATAAAAATTCTTATTAAAAGTCTCTAAAAAAGAAGGAAGAAAAACATTCTATGAAGTAATACGTTCTATGAAGGTAATAATGCTGTAGTAAATAGACCAGCTATTATATTAACTACAGTGTTAAAAATTAGGACAGAGACAGAAAATTACTATGAAAAAGTGAACAAAAAATATCATCTATTGTCATTTTAGGATGTAAAATTGAATACTTCAATCTCTATACAATAAAACATGCTCCTATACTCTTCACCACTTTTACCAAAAGTGTAAGTTGAAGAGAATTTAAAAAGAAAGAATTTAAGTGGTAGATAAAGGTTTTACATACACAGATTAAGTAATTGAATAATTTCAAAGGAAAAAGATGTCCTCTCTTAGGTCTTACTCACATTCTAATCAATAGTTCCTAATCACTGTTGGCACCATTGAAAATTAGCTCAGTATGAACAAAATATGCATTATACTTCAAATGCAGAAGAAGGAATGTTCAATTAAAGTAACTTGATACAATTTTAAACTGTTTATTTAATCTTCGCTTTTATGTAAATATTTCAATGAAAGATTTAAGTATCATTAAAAACAGGTTTTATAAAGTATAATTAGATGCACTGTCAGATGGGAAGACAAATTAAAAGTGCAATTCACACTACTGTAACAGCCATGCCATTCAGCAAAAGCTGGTCTTTTGCACAGCAACACTCATGGCAGACCTAATGCAGTCTCTACAGCGCACATGATTACAGATTTTCAGGGATGCTGGTATTTAAACCACTAGACAGTGCAGTTATTTCAGAGGAAAAACCTGTGTGCTTTATGAATGGATCAGGGAAGGTATTTTGGGGTTTCTTTTTCTCTAACAAAGAAAGAATAAAATTGATGATGAAGAATTTCAAAAAAATGGAGATTAACAATGGCTAATATATTGCATATTGTTATCTTCAAAGTAGTTGCTCAGATTACAAGATATAGGCATGAAAAAATGATCAAACAGTGAAAGCACAAACCATTCTTTTGGATGAACTAATGAGGATTAGTAGTGTAATTATCTATCATATATGTGGTATGTATAATCTTTTCCCTTCTTTCTTTTCTCCTTTCCCCCATCACAGTTGATCTTTCCTTTTGAGGAGTTTCTTCCTCTCTTGCTTTAACCATGTCTATTGTACATTTTGAATCTTATTTAATGATATTTTGTTTTCTATTTAAATTGCCTAATTTGTTTTGAAAGGCCTCATTTATTAACAGTTTATCTAAGTTAGTAGCTAGGCATGCACTACCAAATGACAAGATACCATTAAGACAAAGTGACAAAGATCCACATATGCAATTTTTTTTTTTTTTTTTGCGGCACCAGGGATCGAACTCACAGCCTCGCGCCTGCCAGACAGGTGCTTAAACTGCTGAGCCAAACTCCTGGCCCTGGTTTTTTGAGGCAGGGTCGCACTATGTAGCTCAGGCCGGCCTTGCGCTCGCGTTGTAGCCCAAGCCGGCCTCGAACTCACAACGCTCTGCCTACCTCAGCCTCCTGACACATATGCAATTATTTGGGGAAAATTCAGCTGTTTTTATAAATGCAAATATCTAGATCAAAGCCAGATGAGCCAATCAATTTCTTTTCTATTGCATATGTTCAAAACATGCAATATGATGTTTGATGTACATTTACAGAGTGAAACAATTGCTGCAGTCAGCAAATTAAGACATCCATCCTCTCACATTTACCTGTTTTATGTGCTTTAAAAGCACATAACATTGACTCAGAGATTTCCAATATGTAATACATATTATTAACTGCACACTCATGCTGTACATTCAAACTCCAGACTTACTTATTCCTCATAACAGCAACTTTGTACCCTTGACCTACATACATCTCATCGTGTCCCTCATCCTCTTTTTCCATCCCTGGTAACCATCATCCTACATTCTAAATACATATTCAGCATTTTTTAGATTCTTCCCATAAGCAAGATCTTGCAGTATTTTTCTTTCTGTATCTTGTCGCTTCACTTTCCCTTAACATAATGTCCTCAGGGTCATGTGTGCTGTCACAATGGCAGTATTTTCTTGTATTCCATTGTATATACACACATATGCATTCAATTTATATTTCTTACCCATTTATCCATCAACAAGGACTTAGGTTCTTCCCATATTTTGGATATTATGAATAATGTGGTAATTTCTAAATTTTACTCACAGTGCAGAATTAGAAACAATTCTAGCTATTCATAGTCTTACTCTGAAACATCAAGAGGGAATTGTTTGATGATTTCCTTTGCAGACAATAATGAAAGGGTACAAACATTAAATTAGAAAATAAGTTCTAGGGACCTGATGTATAGCATGGTGACTATAGCTAATAACAATGTATTTTATACTTAAAATGTATTTTGAAAAAGTAGATACTAAGTGTTCTTACAAAAAGAATTGTAAGTATGTGAGTGATTGATATATTAGTTAGCTTTACTTTGGTGAACATTTGATGATGTGTACAAATATCAAAATATCACATGGTACCTCTTAAATATATGAAAGTTTTATTTGTCAAATATCTCACATTAAGCTGGAAATAATCACCTTACTAAATTGTGTGAGTAGATAACTATGTAACCTAAATTTTAGGCTGAGCCACTATAGAACTCATTAGTCACTCAACCAAAAGGCAAAATGCTTATAACCAACATCCTGAGTTATTATGAGACACTTCTGTCATCACAAATGCAGGCTAAAATGTCCTTCTCCTTCTTGAAATACATTTTTAAAAGCAGCTAAATGATGTATTTTGATATTTCTGATGGATCATGTCTCACAGTTCATATATGAACTTGAAAATAAAAATCATAGAAATGATGTTAAAGCAGGCCATTCTAGAAAGATAAAAGAAAAATACACATAACCTCTAAGTCACCTTTTACTTTGAATCCAACCTGCAATGTTTATTGCAATTCAACAAAGAAAATGATATAATTTAAAAGTCATTTTTCTAAGCAAAAAATGTCTTGCAACATTTCATATGAATTTGCATTATAAACTACATGTACTTTAATCTCAATAGAAAGACTGAAGTACTATTTTCTAACTAATCCTCATTAAATATTTGATGTGATCTCCACTTAAAATCTCCTCTTAGCAAGATATTTGGAAAAATGTTTCATCTCCAAATTTTTAAGTGGTTCCAAATGGCTAATAATAAACATTTATAAGACTAATTGCCTCCGTCCTTGAAGTATAGTCTATGCTTTTTACATACACATTCACACTAAATACATTACAAACAGCTCTAGCAAAATATTTTTTAAATGCCTTATTGTTGGCCCTCCTATTTGGCCTGTTTGCAGTAAATGTTATGGCTTCTGTTGCTAAACCTAAACACAGTATGTGCCACTGTCAGCAAGCCTTCCTGACTGAAGCATCCTCTGCTGTGAAATTCCATTTGTTAACCCCATATCTGGCTTATAAAAAGAACAAAATTGTGGCTAGACCAATGAATCAAAAACAATGATGTATAACTGTCACTTAATAAATGTCTATTTCTCATTTGGTAGGCTTTATTTAACTGCAAAAGCCTTTGTAGTCTCCTAGAGTACGAGACCATTATTTTACTTTGTCTATCACCAAAGGATAAATCAATGCAGAAGAGCCACTTTTGTAAATATCAGCCTTTCTCTCAACCTCTCATACAGCATAGTGGTGACCTAATTCTTCTAAACAGGTCAAATAGTTTTTGATGGGGCAGGCGGTGGGGAATCAAGAGAAAGAGAAGGAAATCATTTCAGTTATTTAAGTAACTTAGGATTTGCCTTCTTTTAGATTTAGAGTTCCTTTTGGGAAAAAAAAAATGTGAGAATGTTCCTGCAACATTGTCCATAATAAAGACACTCAGAGGCAACACTTTTCAAGATTTTACCTACCAACGAACATTTAACAAACTGTGTGATTTTGTGCAAGTAATTTAGCTTCACTGTGCCATGTTTCCCCATGTGAAAATGAATATACTACTATTAAATCTTTCAACAGATTGTTAGTAGATTAAAGGATTAATATATACAAAACAGCCCACCTGCATAATTGTTCAATAAAATTAAATCTTATTTTGAAATCAGAATTTAATGAAGCTATCCAAAAAAGCTAGAAGTCTCTATGAATATCATCTAAAATGTCTTTAATGAATTTGACATCCTAATCAGCATTTATTAGATATATAAATACAAATATATCAAAACATTCCAGGATATAGACCTATTAATGTCACGATATTTTGTGACAACTACTTTAATTGGAGGACCCAATAATTTCCAAAATGTGTTTTGAAATTGAAAAGGAAAATGAATAAGCGCCTATATGAGAAAGAAAGGAGGGCTGGCATATATCTACATCAGATATAAATATGGCACGACTGAAGAAAGAAGAGTCCCCAGATCTCCACAAACACTCATACAGTTTAGACCCATAGCCCTTTATGTGCTCAGTGGCTCCCAAAGCTGAAGAGGCTTCAAATTTACCTAGGATCATTTGAGTCTATCTAGACGTACTAGTCAGGTTTCCTGTTGCTGACACTAAACAGCTGATACAAACAATATAAAGGACAGGATTATTTCAGAAGGTTCAGTCCACAATCACCTGGCTCCAAGGTAGAAACAACATGGTAAATGGGTTGGCAGAGGAAAGCTATTCAACTCATGATGATCAGAAAGCATCAGAGAGAGAAAAGAGCCAGGTATAATAATACACCTTTCCAGGTCCCACCCCCAGTGACCTAACTCTTCCAAACAGGCCTCACCCTCTAACATCACATTCAGCTAGGAAGTCATCAGTGATTATTCCACTGCTAAGTAAGATCCAATCACCTTCCAAAAGCCTCACTTCTGAACTCAAGAGTTTTTTGAAGACCATTTTAGGTCTAAATCATAATACTGAATAAAGTGCATATTTTAGATCTACCGAATTAGAACCTCTGGAGGCACAACCTCAGAAATTGACATTTGAAAAGAACATCCTGCCAGGCCCAAAGTCCACCATGACTGTGAATAATCCATGTAGCATGTTCATACTTCAAGGAACTGTAAGAAATGAGCAGGAGCTAGGCTCACTGATTCTGGTTATTCCTTCCCTAGCACTGCATTGCTTTTCAAACCAGGCATTAATAGAGATTATCAATATTTCCTCAGTAAATACTTACAACTCCCTTTCAATCATAAAAACCAAGAGCCTAGTTCACTAGCGCCAAGAAAGTGTGTGAAATTCATTTTCACTGGAGAATATACTTTCTTTCTTCAGTGCTAAGCTGTAATAGGTTATAATGTTAAACTAAATGACATTTGCCATTTTTGTACAGATAACTTGATATTATTCTCTTGCTATCCAATAAATTACCACATAAAATGAATTCAGCTTAAACAAATTCCCCCAAATACCACAGCTACTTTGCAATTGCACAGTACATTGTTTAATTACCCTTCTACTGCATAGCACTTACCACATAATTAGGTAAATTGTAATTATCTTTTGAAGAACCAATAACTGAGTGGAACTGGTACATCCTAAAGTGAATCACAGCCTTACTGGATAAAAATGCAAAGGAAACTGTCAACAAAGGCTTTAGAATTAAGCTACTGGTGAATGCCTCACAGATCATGGGTTTTATTTTATACCATATGAACAAACAAGAAACATACAAAAAAAATTCAGTGCAGTCATGATCTGTTGTACCATCTTTGAAGAATTTAAAATTGGCAGCATAAGTTCACTCTTTGCACTTTAAAAGTTAAATACAACTGAGTATGCAGGGCCAGAATACATGCAGAGTGCAAAAGTTGTGGGCTAAAGTCTGTGCTAGCAACTCTCAAAGTATTGCCCATAAAAGCCCTGAATTGAATGAAGTGTCATCAGAATTAGAGGAAAGAAACAAGAAATGCAAAACACAAATTATCACAAAGAACACAGCATCACCACCCACCCCCAAGGTAGCCCCATCACTGCACTAAAGACACCTAGGACATCAGTTGGTAATGACAGAATCAGAATGAAAGAGAAGCCTCCAAAATGAAACTTTCAAAGTAACAAAAAAAAGTTAATAGCCCTCAATGTTCATCCCCAATCCCAAACCCCACAGTTGTGTTTACTAATCCTATGTTTTACAATAGTATACTTTAAATAACAAGCTGACTAGAAGCACTATTGCTATTACTTATGTAGTAAATAATTTTTACTTTCCTTTATATAAGTTTTCTTTAGAGTGTACTTCATGCCCACATGTTTTTGGGAAAGACTTCTGAGTAATCTTTCTTTCAAAGGACTATATCTCTGAAATCACAGCATAAGGAAGTCAGAAATATTACCTGATTCACAAATAATACTCACGCTTGGCTTCTCTTGGTCTTTTGAACCCAAAGAACAAGGAGAGGAGTTGTAACATTCTTTTATTCATGCACATTTAATTTAATTTCCAATTCATTCCTATTTTGCCTTGTCCCATAGGCTCCTCTTCTAAATTGCTGGCTATATGTCCTTAAATGTGTATGTTTATAAAAATAATAAGTTTGTATGTATGTGTTTCATTTACATGAGTAGAATCAGACTATGTAACTTGTTTCTTTTTTCCTCATTTCTTCTTTTTTATTATATAGGTTCTTAATATCTACCATGAATATATATTCATGTTGCTCTACTTACATCTAATTTGTTGTACCGTGTTAAGCATGTGTTTTCCACAGGTTACTCCCTCCATCTGCTGGTTATAGATAGATGACAGGTAATCATAATCATCAAACATATCCCTTTACCTTTTTGTGTTATGTTTATTGGTACATTTTAGATAAATGCAGTGATCATATCAATCATAAAGAATTTGTACCTGTATATATCTTGATTCCTCTTTTTTTTCTAATCCCCTCAACTCCCTTAAACCTCACTTCCTCTTCTTATTTATAAAGTTCTGTTCCCATTTTATCCTTCTTTTAGAGTTTTTTCTAGTCCCTTCCTTTCTTACCCTCTCCCCACTCCTTATTTCCTCTTGCCTTTGAAAAATTTCTTCCTATTTCACAATGTCCCTTCTAGCACACAGGTTGGGAAACAAGAAGAGCCAACCCTCTCCCGCCAGCAATGTCTATTTTGGTCCTTATTTACTCTTTCAGTTTCTCATACCAAGAGGACAATGTGACATTTACACATGTACATCCAATTTATTTTACTTAAAGAGTATGTCCTAAAGGTGCATCTGTTTACACAGAAATGTCTCAAGTTTATCCTCCTTTAAATTTGAGTAGCATCCCATTGTACTAAAAAAAATCTATTTTATCCAATCCTCCATTGGACATATTAGCTGTTTCCAAGATTTAGGTATTACAAACTGTGCTGATATAAATATGGGTGCACATATATCACTGTGCTGTGATGTTTTTAATTCTTCTTGGAAGATACCCAGAGAGGAATAACAAGGTGGAATGGGACCTGTAATCCTAGTTTCTGAGGAATCTCCATGCTGATTTCCACAGAGGTTGCAACAATCTGCACTTCCACCAACCATGGAAAAGGATTCCTTTTTCCCTAACCTCTATCAGCATTTGTTATTGGTTGACTTTTTTATAAGAGCCATTCTTTCTGGAGTGAGAAGGAATCTCAGCATTGTTTTTATTTGTATCTCTCAAATGAGCATTGAGGTTAAACATTTTTTTCATATATTTACTTGTTGTTTGTGTTTCTTCCTCTGAGACATGTGTATTCATCTCAGATGCCCATTTTAGATTGGATTTTTTAATTCGATGGGTCTGATTTTTTTTCAATTCTTTATATGTTCTAGATATTAGTCTTTTGAAAGAAAACTGACTAAAAATTTTTCCCACTCTGTGAGTTGACTTCTCAATCAACTGATAATTTCTATGGCTGTGTAAAAGCTTTTTAATAGGATGAGATGCCAGTTGTTGATTCTTTATAGTATTTTCCATGTGATTGAGGTTTTGTTCATGAAATCTTTGCCTACACCTCTGTGTTGAACAATTCTCTTCCAGCAGATTTAGTGTTTCTATTTTAATATTTAGGTCTTTGATCTACTTTGATTTTAGTTTAGTGTATAGTGAGAGAAATATGTTGAACAATTCTATTTTCTCTTCCAGCAGATTTAATGTTTCTGTTTTAATATTTAGGTCTTTGATCTATTTTGATTTTAGTTTAGTGTATGGTGAGATATATGAGTCTAGTTTTAGTTTGGGGCATGTGGAAAGCCAGTTTTCCAGCACCATTTATTAAAGAAGCTATCTTTCTTCCAATGAATGTGTATGGCCTCTTTGTCAAAGATAAGATGGTTGAGTGTGATTGGAATTGTTTTTGTATCTTCTAATCTTTTCCATTGAATCTCAGGTCTGTTTCATCCGGTACCATGCAGTTTTTAACACAGAAACTCTGTAGTATAATTTTAAGTCAGGGATTGTTATGCCTCCTACCTTGACATTGTTGCCTAGGATTGTTTGTGCTATTCTAGGTCTCTTCTAGTTCCAAATTAACTTTAGGAAAATTTTCTCTAGTTCTGTGAGGTGTGCTAATGATATTTGTATTACGATTGAATTAAATCTGTGTAACAATTTTGGAATTATGGCCATTTTTACTATATTGGCTCTTCCTACCCATGAGCAAGGGATACCTTTTCATTTTCTGATATCCTCTTCAATCTTCTTTTTCAATGTATAGATCTTTTAAATCCTTTGTTATATTGATTACTCAGTAATTTTTTTCACAATTAATGTAAAAGGTATTATTTCCCTAATTTCTCTCAGTATGTTTGTTGTTTGTGTACAGAATTGCTACTGATTTTTGAGTGCTGACTTTGTATCTAGTTATACTACTGAATTTAGTTATTAAACCTACAAATTTTTTGGTAGAGCCTTTAGGTCTTCTATGTATGGTAGTGTTATCTTCAAATGATGATAATTTAACTTATTCCTTTGCTATCCTTATTCCTTTTATTACTTTTTCTTCTCGAATATCTCTGGCTAATGTTTCCAGAACTATACTGAGTGGTGATAGTGGGCATCTTTGTCTTGTTTCTGATTTTAGACTGAAAGCTTTCAGACTTGACCTTTTGTATGATGCCGGATGTTGGTTTTTAATAGACAGCTTTTACCAGATTGAGATAAAGACAATCTATTTCAATTTTCTGTAGAGCTTTTATCATGAATGGGTGTTGGACTTTGTTAAATGGCTTTTCTGCATCTATTGAGATGCTCATATGATTTCTGTTTTTGATTTGTTGACATGGTGTATTACATTTATTGAATTACGTATATTGAATCATCCCTGCATCCCCGGGATGAACCCTTCTTGATAATGGTGTGTAATCTTCTTGATGATTTGTTGCATTCTGTTTGCCAGTAGTTTGAGGATTTTTGCATCTATGTTCATAAAGGAGATTGGCCCATAGTTCTCTTTTTCAGTGGAGTCCTTCTCTGGTTTGATATCTGGGTAACACTTGCCTCCAGGAATGACTTTGGGAGGATTTCTTCCCTTTCAATTTCATTAAAGAGTATCATCAGCAATGGCATTGCATCTTCTCTACATCACTTGTAGAATTCAGCAGTGAATCCATCAGGACCTGGCCTTTTCCTTGTTGATATATTTTAATTGCATTTTCAATTTCATTGACTGACATTGGGTATTTTTTAATTTTTATTAACTTCTCAATTCAGTTTTGGTAATTCACATGTATCTGGGAATTCACATCTTCTGAGTTTTCCATCTTAATACAGTACAGGTTCTTAAAGCAGATACTGATGACTTAGTGGATTTCCACATGATCCATAGTGATTTTACCCTTTTCATTCCTAACAGCATGGACTTAAGTCTTTTCTTTCCTTTTTTGATAAGGTTGGCTTAGGTTTTATCAATTTTACCTAATCTCTTGGAGAACCAACTCTTCATCATTAATTCTTTGTATTGTTTTCTTAGTCTCAATTGCATTAAATTATTTTTCATCTTTCTAATTTCCTCCCTTGTACAATCTTTGGGATTGATTTGTTCTTCCTTTTCTAGGAGTTTGAGGTTAAAGATTGGGTTGTTTATTTTAGCTCATTCTGCTTTCCTGTTGTGAGAATTCACCACTTAGGACTGATTTTATTGCATTACATAGGTTCCAATATGTTTTATCAGCATTATCATTTAATTATAGATATTATTTAATTTCTTCTTTAATTTCCTCTGTGACCCATTGTTTGTTCAGGAGGGTGTTATTTAATTTCCATGTTTTTATGTAGTTTTTGTGGGTTTTGGCATTGATTTCCAATTTCATTGCACTATGGTTAGATAATGTGCATAAGATACTTTCAATTCCTTTGCATTTACTTAAGCATCTTCTATGGGCTAATACATGTCTACTTTGAAGAACATCCCACGTGCACTGAGAAGACTGTATAATATAATGTTGGGAGTAGAACACTCTGCAGACATCTACTAAGTACATTTGTTCACTGGTTTGGTTTAGTTTGCTATTTCTCTGTTGATTTTTTGTCAGTTGATCAATCTATTTGGGACAGTGGGGTATTAAGGTTTCCATTACAATTGTGTTAGCATTTACTTGATTTTTCATGTCTGCTAATATTTGTTTTATGTAGTGCACTGGTATTTGGTGCATATATATTTATGATTGTTAGCTCTTCTTCTATGAGTTATTCCTTAACAAGTATGTAATGACCTTCTTTTTGTCTTTTGATGTGTCTTGAATTGAAGTTCACATTGTCTGCAAATAGAATACCAACCCATACCTTTTTCTGGGTTCTTGTCACTCTTCCATCCTTGAACATTTAGTCTATGAATTTCTTTTTGACTTAAATGTGTTTCTTGTATGTAGCATATTGTTGGATCTTATTTCTTGATCCGTTCTGCTAGTCTTTTTCTTTTGATTGGTGGATTAAGACCATTCACATTGATGGTTATAACTAATATGTATTGACTTACCCTTTTCATATTAATTTCCTGTTGTTGGTGCCCTGTCTTACCCCTTTGTTTATTTATTTACCCTGCCTAGTGCCGTCTTTCTACTTGTATTCTTGGAATTATGACCTTTTTCTAAAATATACCTCAGAGCATTTTGCAGAACTGGTTTGGTGGTCATGAATTTCCTCAGTTGTCTTTTGTTATGGAAGTATCTTATTTCTTCATTGATTTTGAAAGACAATTTTGCAGGATACATCAATCAGGGTTGGTGGTTGTTTTTTTAGGGCTTTAAGTACTTCACTCCAAGGTCTTCATGATTTTAGAGTTTGTGTTGAGAAGTCTGCTATGATTCTAATGAATTTTTCTTTATTGGTGATTTGTTTCTTTTCTCTGACCACTTTTAATTTTCTGTTCTTATGATGAATTTATGGAGTCTTAACTATTACATGCCTCATCATATCTTTATTTTGGTCATGGCTATTTGGAGATCTATACACCTTGCTTATTTGTATGTCAAATTCTTTACCCATGTTTGGCAAGTTTTCTATCATTACTTCTGTGAAGAGGTTTTTTATGGCATTTACACTATCTCCAGCTTTCTCATTGACTCCAATCAATCTTATATTGTTCTTTGCTTCATCTTGCAGCTGTTGGATTCTTGTCACATGGTCCTTTGCTATTTTTAAGATATCTTTCTTTTCATGGTCACTAACTGCAATCCTGTATTCTAGATCTGATATTCTATCTTTGCCTTCATTCAATCTGTTGCATATATTTACAATGGTATTTTTATTCTTCTGCATATCTGTTTGGATCTCTCTCATGGCTTCTATTTCTTTCCTATATTGTGAATTCATGATTTCCATTGCTTTCCTAAACTCTATTTTTTATCTTGCTGTGCTCTAGATTTGTGGGGCATATCTTTCATTTTGATCATTTTTTTATCTAAGAGATTATTTTTTCTATAGCCATATCCATTTGTTTTTTTTTCACTTCTGCTGCTATCATTTCGTAAAGTTCCAGTGTGTGTTTTCTGATATCTTCTACCTCATTGTGCTCTGGACTTGTCCTGTGTGAGCTAGAGGTCTGGGGTGGTATTTTGCTTCTGTGTCTTGTCATGTTCTATTTTCATTTTTTTATTTTCTGTGCTGATGCCTGTAGATTTCTTTTGATAGACAACTGTATCACTAGAGTGGAGGCTTCCCTAGGAATTGTCTGTACCTTAGTGAAGTCTTCCAGCTGTAGGTGGTTCTTGATCTTTGTGTCTATGCCAAAAACCTACCTTCCCAATTTATTAAGGATGAGAAGTTGCTATCTATTTGGCTTAGCACCTCATCTTTTGATACTGACTATGGTAATAGTTATTACCCCAGACAATCACAGTGTTGTCATACAAGGGAGTAAAACTGTTTATAACATGTATGATGTCTTGGCTAGCAGGGCACAATTAGTGATAACAATAGCATCAAGCACAGCCTAGCAATTGACAAACCTTGGTAACTATTAATTTGGTAATTTTAACCATAGAAGCAAGTTCTACAGTTCTATAACAAAATCCAATACCAGAAACTTGTATCCAATGAGTTTCCCCTAGGAATATTGACTTTACCCAACTGCTGGCCCTGAAGGGCCTCATGGGAAATTGTATCCCACTGCACCATGCTGGGCTCCTCACCTCTCCCATACCCATTTAACTTTTTGGACATTTTCGACAGAGTATTTCCAGGCCTGAAGTAGGAGTCATGAGCATATGTAAACCTAATGTCACTAAGTATTGCCACATAGTTCTTTCAGAATTCTAATGAGAAAGTGCAAGATAAAAAGAATATATTTTTTAAAAATTTTTATCTAGTCCCTTTTCATATACTTAAGACTTCTTTATGTCTGTCCTTATCCCATGAATATAAATTTTTTAAATTTCTCGGGCATTTATTCTTTATAAATTTGGCTACAAATAATATATTACACCCAGTAGGCTGCTGTAAATTACTCTTTTAGACTACAAAGTAACATGACATTGTTTCCCAAAGACTTAAGTGTGCACAGCACCACACTTAATCAAGACCAGCAGAATCCCAGGAACTGACCCAATGCCAATTTAGGTCATTTGAATTTGGCTTAAAAAAAGAAGAAAGCTTACTGGAGAATGCTCACATCAACACCTGGGACATAATTTGGCCAAGTAGGAGATTTTTTTTTTAATTCCTGGTTCAGACTTTTAAAAGAATAGACTACTGGGCAGCGTTTTAAAAAGAACAACTACAGTGCTGGAATATGATGTACTTTCTAAGAAGCACTGTACCTTCTTTTACAATCACCTACATCCTCCACTAGTGCCCTGTTTTTACCCAGCGAGATTCAAAATGATACAATTGGGATTAAAAATAGGCAGAAGTTCCACTGACTCTCAGCTTGCGAAACATCTTGCTATCATCCTCAAACAATAAAACCCAGAAAGGAGAAGAGTTTGAGGGCCTGGGTGCCTATAGCTGTTAATAAACCAGCATTCGAGGAATCACTCTGAGGTTTCGCACTTCACAAATCAGGGCTGTCAGCACAAAAATCCCTGCTCAGAGGCTGAATTTCAGTTTAAAAACACAATTAAACAGATTACTCTAATAACCTCAGTCCTGATACCTCTATCATACAGGATTGACTCATTTTTGTTGTATTTATTACTTTTTGTGCTCTGTGGCCACATTCTGGGCACCAGAGTACCTTGCTGTTTCTTCACTTAACTCTCTAGCCTTATATATCTATGTGGCTGACTCTAAAGTATAAAGACAATGAAAGTAAGAGCTGTGTCCATTTTTTTACAAGCCCAATATCTAAGACATGACTGGCACAAAGAAGTTATCCAAATATTTATGGAACAATCTAATTTCAGTTGTGATAGATGCTGAAGATTCAGTAACAAGCAAAAGAGCCCAGCCTCTACCCTCATGGGACTTACACTACTGCAGAGAAGCACACTAGTCACCTGTAGAATTTGTAGTAAAATTCAAAACAGCTGACCCAAACAGTTCTTTCTACTCTGCCATGCACAAAAGTATGCAAAGGATAAAGAACAATTATTTAGCAACTGCTAAAAGGAGACATAAGCCATCATGAGGGAAAAAAGTTGTGAAGGCTGAGTTATTTACATTTTTCCATCATGGATCTCAGAAGACTTTGTGGGACTTTTTAAGAGACCCATTCAACTTAAAGGCTATAAATCAGTAAGTAGCTATAATTCTTCCCAGACTTTTTGTTTTATTTTTCTGGTACTGAGAATTGAACCCAAGGCCTTTACACTGAGATTCAGCATTTTTTTTTTTTTGAGGAAGTAGGAAGTGTTTCATTAAATCACTATGTTGCTAGGCTGAGCTCAAACTTGGCAATCCTTCTGCTTCAGCCTTCAAGAGTTCTGGGATAGCAAGTGTGCTCTACCATGCCCAGTCATATTATTCATAAGAAAAGTTTCAGTTATAATTTTGGTATGAGAAATGCTAGTTACAATTTTTAGTAAATTTTCACAATGGTAATTTAATCAGTGTGTATATATTTACACATGTACATAACCTTATTAACAGTTTAACAGTGACTACAGAAGTTGACAATGAAAATGTGAGAATGTTTCAGTGATTATGTAGCTTGTCCTTATTATACTGTGGTATTTATTTTGTAATGGAATGAAAGCAGTATCTACCAAATCTTATTAAAATTATGATGTTATCTGATCAGCAAGCAAGTTAGAAAATAAAACTTCTGTCTAAACGCATTGTAATAAGAGTAAGTATTCTATTTTATATTGTATACCAGACCCTTTCTTGACTAAACTTGAGAAAAATGAATGCAACTAAAGTTTTAAACACTATCCTGGAATCTAATAGAAAGAGGGAGAGAGTGAAATTTGCTTTGATGTGAAGCTGATCTTACATGCAATTTATTTTCCAGAAGCTCTATTTTACCCGTGTTGACAGACAACGGGGTCTGACACCAGAAAAGCCAGTCACACAGGATGGTTTCTACATTGAGAGCTACAGACTCAGAACTCAAAACTGCAAAGAATACTGTATTACTTCGCTCAACTTAATATGTCCTAAATATCAGTGAAGACAAAAAGATGGAAATATTTTGCACATAATTTTCTCTAAAAGTTCGTTTTGTACCGGCTATAATTTGGCTCTCATGAACCATAAAATTTGAAGTATTAAGCCGTGAAGGTAACTAGTCTTAGATTTTTAAGGAGAAAAAAAAGATACTGACTTAGTCTATTATTATGGAATACATTATTACAGGAATGCTATATGGTTACTAAAGGTTATGCTTCAATTAATTGGAATGATCACTGGTAAGCAGAAGTTGAATTGTTAGCTTCCTAATATTTACTTGTGAATCACAAATCTCCCCTATTCAAGAACACAGTATTATTATACTGTACTGAAAGCATAAAAATTCATGAAAAAGACAATAAATAAATTATCACCTCCTTCCTTGTCAGAAGTTTTCTTGATTTCTCAAACTTTCTAATATACGTTTCTTTTCATTGCTATTTTGAAATGAAAGTAAAGACTCAAATTGCTCTTAATTTAAATAGTTATGATTTTCAGAACTTCCAAATAAGTTTTAAGATTTAGAAGTTGTGTTATTATACATGACATTATTTTGTGATTACTGTATTTAAGTGTAAAATATAGGTCTCTGTGCTTCATGGTTATGTTTTATTTTTTGAATGAGACCACAACCCCAGACCAGCAGCCTCCTCCCCTGTCTCAACCCATACCCGTCATGCCTGGACTCTGTTTTGCTCATAGTTTCAAACAGCTTCCTCTAGTGACCATTAAATAAACAGCATATACTAAGCGACTTGGTTCTATATCATCTCTTGGGTCATGCTTACTGTAACTCCTATGTAAAGAGTGACAGAACCTGGTTAGTGATCCAAGTTCTAAGAAAAGGTCTGTCACTTACTAACTATGAGACCTAGTTCAATATAACCTGCTCACTTAACCTGTTCTACATAAAATTCATCTTACATTCCTAATGGGATTAATTGCATCAGATATAAATAAAAGGTATTGTATGGTAACAAAATGTACAAGTGTATGTATCATAAATCTTGTTTTTTATGTTTGAAAACCAAAATAATCCAAGTTTTAAATAACAACATAAGAATATGACATATGTCAGACCATTACAGAACCAAAATCGGGAAGAAGAGAAATAGACAGGTCAGAGGCTCACATTGTTCAGTGCTAACATTATCATCTGCTTGCAGTGATAATGAGAAAATTAACTCCAGGTGGTCTACACTTTGGAAAATTAGTTATTATAAAAGTTAAAAATTATTTCCCTTTATCATATGTAGGTAAACTCCTTCAAATATAAATGAAATAATTAAAATCAATATTTTGCTATAATTTAAAGTATCCAAAGTCATAAGTTGGAAAAGAAATACCTTTTCATCTTTTTAAGTTTCAAAGAAAACAAGCATACACACAGCCTTAAGAATCTTGTTAGTGCACCAGACTCCACACTCATAAATCATAATATGCTTCCTTGTAGAACCCTTTCTACATGTAGCTGAATTAAAAAAGCAATAAGGGTGAGCAAAAGTATCACTGGTTTCTGTTAAAGTGAGTGCTGTATCTATACATCTCTGCCTGCTTTGCAAGCCAGTAATCCATCAAGGTCCAGGACAAAGAAATAAATGGCCCTAGTCAACTCATCACTGAGCAAACGTACCAATCCACTGTTCTCTGTTACTGCACAAACTGAGTACCATACACAATTGTGTTTTGTTGTGTTCAAAATGAAGGTAACCTTCGGTAGAAACTACCAAAAAATATTATCCTCTACAAGCCACTAAACTGCCAAGAGCCCAGGAAAGTTGGTACTCTTCCTGACAATAGTTGACCAGTTCGAATTCATACTTCCAAGAAGATGATAATACACAAACCAAAAATAGGTTAATCTGAAAAACAGTTAAATCATTCAGGCTTCTACTCCACCCAAAGTAGACTGGCAGAATTGGCAAATGAAACAATAATATAATATCTTACAAAGGGTCTCTTTGTGGAAGGAAGGGAATAAAAACAGGGATTGGACCCAGCAATAGAGTATACTCAAAAAGCTCAAGAAGGAAATCTGCTGTTCTTACAAACTGCCCAAGTTAAATTGAAGCACTACATAAATGTTTGTTGAAGCAAATTAAAATCAATACATTTCCCTAAGGTTCGAATCACATAAAATAAGTTAAAGATTATAAATCATCACTATGATGAATTAGTGCTCAATTAGTGTTCTTTCACGGAAGACGAACTGGGGTTTTGTGATGCACACAGTGGCTTATGGCCAGGATGAGGGTTGACTTAGCTGGGCCCACAGTCCAGAAATTGTCCCGTGTGTCCACATGGCCCGATCCTGAGCTACATGCTCAACTGAGAACACTGCTTCACAGTTTCAGTGGGAGGATCCCTTTCTTATAAGCGAACAGTTCAAGGGAATTGCCTTTTAGTTTCTTTTTCATTTTTAATGTACACTCTCCTTCTTTATTCCCCAAGAGGACTCACAGGAAGTACTTCAAACAGAAGATACTGAAACAGACTAAATGTATTCTAAAATACTCTAATAGTTTGAATCTAGACAACATTTCATAAAATTAACATGAACAAAATAGCTTAGTTAAAGCATTAAAATGAGGGATGTGGTTTAGTGTTAGAATCTTAATAACAACAATAATAAAAATCATTTGGAAACCATTTAAGAAGTAACAGAATCCAAAGAAGAATTTGTGTTGAAAAATAGATTCTGCTGATAATAAACCATTGGAGAAATTTGTCAAATGATATTTCCTATGAGGGGGCCATAAGAAGCAGAATATATCATGTCTTCATTTCATTCTATTGATTCAACAACTATCTATTGAAAACACCTAATATTTGCACTGTAGTTTTGGTTAAGAAATACTCATATTCTTTGAATAGCTATGTCTTGACTTGAAAGCTCAAAGCTAAATACCAAACACTAAAACCTCAAAGCTAAGGACTAACATTAAATTATTATTCCACAAATACATTCTACAGGAAAATCTAAGATTTTAGCCAAGACATGTTATATTCTGCTGATGTACCAAGCCTGGCCATGGAGTTGGAAAGCTGTTCGGTCTTATTGAATAATTAGTGTGTCTCTTGTACTGAACTGTATCTCAAAATACTGCTGCAAACATGTTTCAGCAGGAGGCTGTCTGTGCAAGTTTGGGCTCTGCTGAGTGCTGCAGGATGTGGGATTCTAAGTTTTTAATTGATGTCAGACAAGCAGAGTAGACATTCTATTTTGACACTTAGGAATACAACTTTCATCCTTATTTCAATGGAAATGATTCTATCTCAATATATAGACAGGTTACAGGGGTGCCTGTGAACAGAGCCAATTTTTTTCACAAACATTAATGTATTTTCAGCTACTCAATTGCCTCTTACATAGCACATGGCATATGTGGCTTTGGATAGAAAAAAACTGAAGGCATATATTTTGATAAAGTGTTGTATTGATCATAATTCTGTAAGATTGTAAGTTTAAAGAGCACTGTATCATAATACACTACAACTGAGATGAGTTAGATGTAAGCAGTTTCTCAGGGATGTGTTCACTGGCATGGAACTTTAAATCAGAGTTGTATGTGTCTCCCCATTAAGATGTGGAAAGGATGTCTGGTGAGCCATGGAGAAGAACAACAGTAATGTATACTCCATAAAAAGAATGCACTGCTATTCCTCCTTTCCCAAACGAGAGTTCATGTGTAAGACATACTGAGAATATAGATTTTCCTATTAATTTCACACACACTCTGCACACGCACACACACGCACACGCACACACACACATAGCAAAACATTAACTGTACACGATTTTGACAAATGTCTATCACCTTATAGCAGTTAACTTGGTTTTATGAAATCAATCTTGCCTGAAAAGGAATATAAAAATATGTACTACTCACTTGCTAAATCCTTTCCAAATCCCTCAGCAGCACCCTGGCCACTGCCTTCCTCATCCAGAAGGACTGCTTACTGCCCTCTTTCTGAGGGGGAAAAACCAGACACAACTCACAGTTTGAGCTGAAAGATGAATGTGGAAAGCTGGTACCTCTCTACCCACCCGCAGAACAGACATAGTTCAAGAGTGGCAACTGGCAGGCATCTAATCATCTGAAGCAAATGTATAGAAGTGCTCCAAAATAGGATGTCAGAAGGCATATTGCCCTGTTAAAATAAATGAGTAGAGACATATACAGAGAAAAAAATACCAATTACACAGGCTAGATTATGCCCAAGTCAGAACAACTAGTGCACCTTAAATGCCTAAATAATCACTTTCAATATTTTAATGATTTTTAGTAACTGAGAATCATCTTTTCTTCATCCACTTCACCTCCAAAATAGCTGTCTCTACAATTCAGCCTCTATTAACAATCTGTTGAGAAATTAATTGAATATTGAACCAAAGAAATGTCTGCTACCTGTGGCATCACTAAATTTCTCCAATCGAAATAGTTCTAAATTTAAAATACAGCAAGTAAGAAATTCCATCTTGCCACTTTGATTATATATTAACTGTTGGCATTTGGAAGCCAAAGGATTTTATTTAAAAATAAGGATTACAAAATCAAGGCAGCTGCAGTATGATGAAAAGAATCGCTGGACTAGCAGTCAGGAAGATCAGCTTTCTATTAATGCTCTGCTTCTCCAAACTCTATGACTACAAACCATTTGCTCATTTATTCTATTATCCAACTTTTTAAAGTTTCTATTCTGAGCTAAGTACGATGCCGGTTTCCACCAGTCTTTTATTTTTCATTTGTTTAAAGGGCAATATTTATAACTCTTCTGATACACAGAGTTGTTGTAAAACTTAAATAGGATTATTTATGCGGTAATGTTAAGCAAACAATAAAGCACTGTGCAATTATGAAGCAACTATTATCAAAAACGTTCTAACCATGTGAATTTACTCTTGATTACCACATGACAGAGGGAATTCGTATGTAAATTACACAGGATGATAAATGTATTATATGTGAGCTATAAGTAATTAAATATAATTTGTAGAATCGATGTAAATATAGATGTTGAAAACATAGATAAATAAAAGTGACTTTTTAAGTCCTCATTAAATAACTGTACACATGGCTAAAGCTAATTTGCAATTTAGAAAATAGTAAACACAGAAAGACAACAAAAAAGATTCTTTATGCTCTAATCTGGAACCAGGTTGACCAGTTATTATGTTACCTCTTACAGCTATGGCCTAAGAAAAATTACTTGATCTGTCTCAGTCTCCTCCCATATAAAATATAATGATGTATTATAGTATCCACATTCTGGAATTGTTTAGAAGATGAAATAGGTGAACATATATACAATAAGTTATATAAAAATACATCACATATATTTGATCATATATATATAATCACATAATGTATGACAGAGACGGCAGTATAAGCCTAAAGATGAGATATTTGCAAAACAAAGACTTTTCTACTTTTTATATTTAAGCAGATCACCAAAAATAATGATGCTTATACATTAATTGTTAATTTTGCTATAAACATATATGTACAGTTGCATGTAATTTCTCTATTCAAAAATCCATAAAAGATTCATGTTTCCTACCCTATAATAGAAAATCGTCTATGAACTTTTAAAGTCCAATATCATCTACAATCTAAACATTTATCACAATTTCTGACAAGAATTCCCCATTTCAATTAAGTTGATTTCTCCTCCACTGGCTCTTTTCTAGGAGCAAAAATATATGCTATATCTCCCCTTCTTTGATCTTTCTTATTTCATTTAGTTCGAGCTCCTTACAAGAGCTGTCTGTACTTGCTGTCAGAACTTCCTGTTTCATTCTCTCTTGAACCAACTCTAATTATTTTTTATTCCCTGCTAGCCTCCCTAAACCAGTTCCTCTCAAGGTCATCGAGGATCTTAACATTGCTCCACTCAATAGGGCTCCTATTACTCATCTGTTCAGCAGAATTTGTTGTTACTGATTACTTCATACTTTTGAAGTACTTCTTCTCTTGACCTCCAGAACACTGCTCTTTCAATTTTACTCCTACATCACTTCTCAGTCTTCTTTGCTGGTTCTTTCTCACCTTTCTGGTCTCTAAACACTGGTATAACTCACGACTTGGTCTACAGCTGTCTAATCTCTCCTTACTAATTCTACACTCATCTAGTTTAAACATACAGCTTTTAAAATTACCTAAAAGTCTTGGACTAGTCATCGCTTTCCTGTGTGAGAGACTGCCAATTAAGCCGATCATCAGTCTCTTTCAAAAGCATCATCTTAGGTTTCACTTTCATCCTCTGGATCACTGATGTTATGCTTCTTGCTGTTGGCATTTGGGGGAAGATGAGCCTGCATAATTATTTTCTTTTAAATGGGAAGGTCGCCAGTATCCCCCTCAGTGCTCATTGGTACTGGCCCAGTTATTTGGAATGGAGGCAATTTGGTTGTTTTTCCTCTGGATGGAAGCTAAGATTTTATGATATACATCTGAGTCTCATTTTTTTGTCAAACTACTGCCATCACAGGATTTATCTTCCAACATAAAATTAACAATAACATTAAAAACAATTATGAGAAGTCTTTGAAGAAATGTAACTACAAGAGATTATAGAAATGATGCAGTACTAGAAGATACCGCATTATGGTAGTGTCTCCAATTATAGAGGTTAGCATGATGCTACTTATTACTCAGAAAATGGGTTCTCAAGAATTACTGTCGACTTGAAAATTGTTTACCATAGAAAGATGCAGAGAAAGTAAACAATGAATGTTTTGTTTTTTAATAAGGTTGATGATGATTATAAGTCAGAAATGGGAGTTGTTGCAGGAATTTCCTTTGGAATTGTCTGCTTCCAACTCACTGGAATCTTTCTAGCCTACTGCCTCTCTTGCACCATGACAAATAAACAGCATGATATGATGTAACAGCACATCTGTGGGCTTAATCCTCTCCAACCTTATGGACACTTAGGATCCCCCTGTGAATTATAAGATCACCAGAATGGAAGACTGACAACACCACTGACCAATCCATCAAAAAACAACATCAATTGAATTATCAAGGTATTTGTTCATTATGTTCTTATTTGTGCTCCATTAGACCACTGAAACACCCTATTACTCTGATACTGGAAGAGCTAGTAACTTGTAAATGAAGTAATACTGAGTTTCTCCTCACTTTTTTTCCTCAGTGTGAGGCCTTTGAAATGCACTGCGAATTTGCTGTTAGGGTACATTGTCATTGATGGGAACTTGACCCATCTAAATTTGTTATTGATGTAGTATGATAGAAAATTGACCTCTCTGAACTGGCCTCTTCTAAGCAAGATTATCTCGTTTGGTTGTATAATCTTTACCAAGAGGGTAAAATGTTTCATTAGTCTGTTCTGCTGACAGATTTAGAGTCACACTGTAATTTAATTCTAGTTAGTTATTGGATGAAAGCCATCATCAGAACTTACTGAGTACAATTTACCTTCCTTTGTCTCCAAAGTAAGGCATTTATACTGATATTAGACTTTCCCCATTGTTTGAAAAGTTCTAATTATTACTTTAGTGGTGTCAAAATTATTGTATTTTCCTTAGGAATTTAATAAAGCCTACATTAGCTTTAGCTGGAATTTCCAGCTAAACTTTTTTTACCAAGTTGATAGATTTAATTATTAAAGTTCTGGTCAATTTTGTTAGTCTTAGTCTTGGTTTATGCCTTTGATTAATAAATGTAAATCTTTTACACAATAAATACTGATTTACTCTAACATTTTTGAAACATTACCTGAGGATGTATTTTTCTCAAATTTTTATTTTGAGGTCATTTTTATCTTCTGAAATTCAGATATACTTCCAACTTTTATTATTTGATTTTATTTAGAAGCCTAAGTTCTCTTTCTCAAAGTCATTATGTCCCATAGAATTCTTGGTTATTTTTCCCATACCTGCCATGGCAACCACCTTCCTAATTTCACAAAATGGAAACTCCTTTCAGAAGAAATCAGCTTTGATTCCCTTGTTCCTCTCACACTATATATTCATCACCAACTCACATCAGTTCCACATCTGCCATTTCTCCCCACATCCCCCAACCACCTCTGTTCCACCTATATAGCTTTCCTTTTCACCCAGATACACCCATCCACAGTAACATAAGTTCCGAAAGATGGAAACTTGGGTCTTTTATAGTCTGCTCTATGCACAGTATGAATAAGAGTGTCTAGTGATTTCATGTAAGAAAACGGAAGCCGCCAAAATGAAATTCAATTATCATCACAATTTCAAACAGAAAAATATCACTATCTTATTTTTTTAAAAAAATGCCCCGGCTGTGATCTGGATCCTCCATCCCCTTCCCTCCTCAAGACTTCTTTCAAGACCGCTACCTTGGAACTCAATCCTTCATACTTTCTTGAGTAATTCTAATAATATGCACATATGCTCCCATTTCACACCACCTGGGTGCAAGGGGGACACGGCCCTGCCTCATTCATATGCTTTCTTTCTCATGGCTAAATTCACAAAACACTATCTATATAAACAAACTCTACTTTTCACACCACTCCCCTTTCAAATCATGTTTCCTTCAAATTTGTTCCAAAATCACTGGCAATGTCTATTTTGCCATCATGGGATTTTCCCTCATATTTACCTTTTTTACATCATAGTACCTGTTGATACACTTGCCCACTCTATTCTCCTGGGTTTCCACATCACTCCATTCCCAGCTTTCTTCCTGTTTGAGTAAAGATTTTATTTTTTCCAAGCCTGTTTTCTCAGATCCTTCTCCACTATCTCAATACTAACTTTTACTTTAGAGTTGCACCATCTTTTCTTTCTGTGTTTTACAATGTATTCTGAACATGTTCACTTCTCTGTGTGTTCATTGACTCTCCTTCTTTCAAGGCCATCATCCTTACCAGCCTGGAACTGATGCCTAACTGGTTTCCTTGTCATGTGTCTCTTCCATTACCCACTCAACACTAATGATCCTGATAAATATAATCAGTTCACTTCATTCTCCTATGTCAGGTCCTTAAAGGCTTCCCATATGTATATGATAAAATCTAGCATCTTGTATCTCCATAGTTATGTATGATATAATACTCTGCATATTCTCTTCTCGCTCCCAATCAGACTTCAGTAACTTCTGTCCCATCACTCTGAGCTCATTGTATGTCAGCCACAATGTCCTAGCTTTAGTTTTATGAGTAACCATACTTATTTCTTATATCAGACACCATGAAAGATTAAAATCACTATTAGTTCTTGGAAAAGAACAAGTGCTACTCATAAGATTTGGTCATTTTTGCATGTCTATATCTAAGCAATTCTTTTGACGATAACAATATGCAATATAATAACGATTGTCAAATTTCTATCACCTTATTTCAAAAGCCTATATTGTTACTGTTTGGGTTTTTTTGTTGTTGTTGTTGTTCTTGTAGCTGTTGTTTGTCTTTTAAAAAAATTAAAATATCTAATCTAAAATCTCTAAAGTTTAAAATCCAAAAAATCAACATTTGAAAATACATAAATCTGGAAAATATTATTCAATTATTTTAAAGACATTCATTTACATTTTCAAAACGATTTTATTTGAGAAACATCTAAGTACAGTCAAATACTTCATAGGCAATTCTATACAATCCAATAGGCAATAATAATACACATTTTTTGTAAGCACATACACTTGGGCACACAAATAATGGCAGTCATATGACTATCACAGCTGTAGTCAGACAAACTGTATTCCTAATTTTGTCAAAAAGTAAAAAATATAAATGCATATCACTATGGATGGTAATTGTGTACACCAGCTTTCTAACTGTGATCATCAGAAATACCATAATAGGTGACCTAAATATTTTCTTTCCCCAAGATCAAGCAAACATGTGTTACACACAGTCACACAAACAGCCAAGATTCTGAAAAATTTTGTTTTATAAATTAAAATCTACAAGAAGGGTATCTTCATTGATTGTGGAAGTTTTGACATTTCTATGCACAATTTATACACACAAAGTTAACATTATCAAAATGTACTTTCAAAAATTAAATTTGCAAAAATGCAAAAAATACATAAAGTAGATTAGAACTCTACAAGTTTTTACTCAATTGATAATACCAGTATTAGGAGTGATATGAGGATGAAGTACATCAAAATAAATTGTAAAAAGGCAGAGACTTTTAAATAGTGGAGAAAAAAACTAAGAAAAAAAAACCTAGAATGAAAATTGAATACATGGGAAAGTGCATTATTACAGGGATTGATTATGGGCAATCAGATGTCATGCATAAGACCTGGCTAAGTCATGATAATTAATTACACTTTGAAGTTATGCATCTGATGAATAACTGCTTACAATTTTTTTGGAAAATAGCTTTTCTCAGAAAATATAGTCACATTCATTTTCCAAAACATGCTACTTGTTTGAAACTCTATGTTTCAGTATCTACCATCATGAGTTTCCCATGTTAAATTTTCTCATCTTCTGTGCCATGCTTGTATGATGTTTTGGACACATGAAAATCTATTCTACATGTACTCTTATACAGGCCATGAATTTATTAGAAACAATATTGATAACTGAACAGTGACTCAGTTCTGTGTCTTCTTATCCTACCCTATACATAATTATTTTAAAACCAATCCATGACTTCACTGATTTCTTCAGGCTGGAAGGAATGTCAGTACAGACAAAGTAAACAATTTTAAATTAAATCTGTCATTGCCATGTCACACGGTCAATTCCTCCCATGTTGATTTTCTACTGCTCTTACAGGGTGCGGCTGCTGCTGCTGTTGTTGTTGCTGTTGTTGTTGTTTTTAATAGAAATTGCAGGTTTAGGCATTGCAGATTTCCAGATTTCAAAATTCAAGATTTTAATCTTTTGAGTTTGTGATTTGGAAAGTTTGAACTTTGATAATTTTGGTATTTCAGGATTTCTAATTCAGAATTATGGCATTCATGACTATTTCCTTCTGAATTATGATCAGCACTGGCCCTTTTCAATGTATTTCTTTCCACACCTTGCATAGTGTGGGTTATAGTGAGTAATCAAGAAATACATGTTTAATAGATTAATGAATATGCATGATATTTGAGAATACATTTGATTACAAATTACATTACTCTGTTTGTATAAAATTTCAACAATAGTCAAATCAATAGACAGATGGCTACTGTTGGTTAGTCAATTGTGTTGGCTTTGTTTAGAAGTTGCCAACATTATTATCAAAGCACACTACTGGGTGTGTTTGGAGGGGTCATAAAGGTGTAACCTTAAACACTATATCTGGTCCCTCACTCTTCCTCTCTGACACTGTTTCTCTGTTCTGCTCCTCACTATCATAAACTGAACATTTTTGCTCTGCTACACTCTTCTGCCATGATGTTTCTTCCTTAGAGCCCACCAACCATAGACTGAATCCTCTAAAACCATAAGTCAAATTAAACCTGTCTTTCTTTAAGTGGTGGATATCAGGTATTTCCCAGCAATAGGAAAATCATCTATTTAGTTACCTAGGGCTTGATGTCAATGAAATAAATATAGATAATATGGTTTCATACCACAATCAGCATCATACTGAATGGTGAAAAATTGAAAGCATTTTCTCTAAAATCAGGAACAAGACACTTCTGTTGAATATAATACTCAAAATTTTAGCCAGAGCAAACAAGTAAGAGAAAGAAATAAAATAGAAAAAACAAGAAAGTACAAATCACGTTATCCCTATTTGCAGATATAACCTTTTACATGAAAGTCCCTAAAAACTCCACCAGAAGACTCTTAGAGCTGATTTAAAAATTCAGCAAATCGTCAGTATAAGAAATCAACATGCAAGGGCCAGAGATATAGCTCAGTGGCACAGCACCTGCCTGGCAAGAGTGACGTCATGAGTTCAATTCCTGGTACCAAAAAAGAAAAAAGAAAAAAAAATAAATATACAAAAATCAGTAGTTCTCCTATTTGACAATAATGACCCACAAAAAAAATCAGAAAAATAATTCCATTCAGAACAGGTTAAAAAAAAATAAAATAAATTATCTAGGAGTCAACCTAACCAAGAAGATGAAAGATCTTGCTAGTAAAAATTATAGATACAGAAGAATAACAGTAAAGAAGACATTAGAAAATGTAAAGACCCCCCTCCTTGTTCATGAATCAGAAGAATTACTGATAAAATAGCTATATTACCAAACCCAATCTATAGATTCCATATGATCCCTATTAAAATACTAACATTCTTCACAGAACTAGAAAAATCCTAAAATTCATATGAAAACACAAAAAGTAAAGAATAGCCAAAGTTATCCCTGAGCAAAGTGACAATTGATGGAGGTATCCCAAAAAAGGTTTTTAAACTATACTATGAAAATATATAACAAAAACAACAAGGTACTATCATAAAAACAGACATGTAGACAAATTAAATTCAACAGAATACAGGAAAAAATAAAGGAGTGAAATAACATACACTACAGAAAAGACAGTTTCTTTAAAAAATAGTGCTGGTGAAATTAGATATTCATATGCAGAAGTCTGAAACTAAAATTCTGTCACCTTGTAATGACAGCAAATCAAAAATGAATCACAGACATAAGTATAAGACTGAAAATATTGAAACAACTGGAAAAAACAAAGGGAAACACTTAAAGTCACAAGCAAAAGCAATGACTTCCTGAATAGGACTACAGTACCATAGAAAATAATGTCAAAATTCATCAAATAGGACCATAACAAATTTTAAAAAGCTTTGCACAACAAGGAAATCATCAACAGAGTAAAGATAAAATCTATGGAATAGGAGAACATCTGTTAGCTATCCTTCCAACAGAGGATTAATATCTAGAATGTATAAAGAAGTCCAAAAATATTAACCTAAAAAAATCTAATAGTTTAATTAAAAAATAGGAAAATGAATAGACATTTCTAAGTAGTACAAATGACCAGTACATTCTGTACCCATTAGGAAAACGCAAATTTAAACTATACTGAGATTCTATTAGACCTCAATCAGAATAGCTATTCTCAAGGATTCAAGCAAAAATGATTACTGGTGAAGATGCAGGGGGAAAGGCACCCTCCTATTACTCCTCCAATACTGCTGGTGGAAATGTAAACTAGTACAATCACTACAGAAATCAGTGTGCAAATCCACCGAGAAATTATAAACAGAAATATCATTTGAAGCCATTCACAGAATATGGTGGCAGAGAACAAGAAGTCACCAAGAAGCAAGCCTTCCCTGAGAATCAGAACCATGCATGGGCCACAGGGGGGACAGCTGGACCTTGGCCTTTTCCCATGAGTCAGCACCATTGTGGACTGCAAGGGAAGAGAACTAGAAGTCACCAAGAAGCGAGCCCTCCCTGAGAATCAGAGCCATGTGTGGGCTGCTGTGGGGAGAGCCAGATGCCAGTCTCTTTCAGCTCGTGGGCTGGGAAACAAAAAGAGCCAACTCCCCTTTCCCCCATAAGTAACTGGCACACCCAGAGAAACACAGGCTGTGATGACAGCTATTGAGGTAAAATACAATATAATGCTTGTAGTGTTTAGTGTTTCACTGACTTTGCAGGTCTAAATCCAGTAGTCTGATAATCTATTCAGAGGATAACAATACACAATGTAGCATCTATGGTGGATCTACTTCGAAAGGTGGTAGCCATTGTTAATTCCCTACTATCTTGTTTTGAAGTCCTGTATCATTTTCATAGTTTTGTTGGGTTTTGTTTTATTCTATTTTGTTTTGTTTGATTTTATTATATCTGATGGCATGGGCAGCTATTTCAAAGATAATAGGCTATATTACAGCAGATGTTTTGGATTTACTATTATCTTGTTTTGAAGTCCTTTATTGCTTTTTTTGGTTCTATTCTGTTCTGTTTTGCTTGATTTTTACTACATCTGAAGGTATCCACACTATTTTGAAGTCAGGAGGCATTATGGTAACCATTGTTGATTTCCTATTGCTTTGAAGTGCTGTGTCACTTATACTGATTTGCTTTGATTGGCTTTATTCTGTTTTATTTTGCTTGATTTTAATCCCTTTAAAAAAATTAGCAATTTTTTAAAAAAGAAATATCACTTGACCCAGTATACCCCTCTTGGAATATTCCCATAAGAAATTAAGGTAGAATATGCATTCCCATGTCTATAACAGCACAATTCACAATAGCTGAGCTGTGGAAATGCCTAGATGCCTGCTAACAGACAAATGGATAAAGAAAATGTGATATGCATGCACTAAGGAATTCATTCATAGAAAAGTAGTAAAATCATGTCATTTTCAGGAAACTGGATGGCAGGAAAGACCATCATGTCAAGCAAAAGAGTCTCAAAAAGTTAACTATCCCCTGTTTTCTCTTATACAAGCAATCCAAAAAGTAAATAGATAAACAAAATAAAGGAGATATGACAGAAAACTAAAAGGCAGACATTTAGAGATGGAGACAGGCATTGAGAGGGGGTGAAGGGCAAAGTGGTAATGGGATTGAAAATAATCAAAGTAAGGTATATACATGTAACAACATAGCAAAATTAATCTCATTATTTTAAACCACTAGTATACAGTAAAGAGTTTCTTTTGGGCAGCAAAAATGTTCTAGAATTCACTGTGGTTATGGTTTAACAACTCTGGAAACAGAAAAAATATTACATTGTATACTTTAAATGTGTGAATTATAACATGTCAATCATATCTCAATAGCATTATCCCCACTCTGTTCCCCCCACCCCCAGCCAATACATTTCATTAATTTGTTAGTAGAATGTGATATTTCCTCATTTTACTAATAGCTCATATTCTATTTTTTAAACCTTTAGCAGACTATCAAAAATACATAAAGCTGAACATGGTGATGCATGCCTATAATTCCAGCACTCAGGAGGTTGAGGCAGGAAGAGTGAGTTCAAGATTAGCCTAAACTGCATAGTGAGATGCGGTCTCAAAAAGAGAGAGAGAAACAGAGACAGAGAGAGAGAAAAAATCAATAAAAACAGCATGATGCTAACAGAGTAAAGAAGGATTCATTCAATGCTTACTACATACCATGAAGAGTATTAAAGATAACTAAAAAGAAAAATGTCACAACCTTGGTTTTATGCTTTAAACAACCAGTTTAACCCATATTAAGATGGAGAGAAAAACAATAAAGGCCACTGTTTCAGAACCTCTTGAACCTCATTTGACAGCCTCCTCCACCTTATTTTATTAAAATTGTTGTTTTAGCAGCCAGCTGTATCTAGATGTTACCTAACAGTCCCTCTCCTCAGCTCTCAACAAGGGCTTCCACTGCAGCCACAGACAACACTGCAAACCACTCAGCCATTCCAGTATAGGTGCAAAACCGCAGCAGATGGGAGTTATACCAGGTACAAACCTTGATTCCTTGAGAGCTGATACATATACTTTACTCTTCTGGGTTTTAAGAGCATTTTGTCCCACTTTTCAAATTTACACAATGGAACTGAGCTTCAATTTTCACAAACACAAAAAGCTCAAAAGTGTACTTTCAGAAAGTGTGTTTTTCTCCTTTTCCCATTGTTTTTTCCAAATGTACCATTTCTGTACCCTGGGATCACTTCCTAAAATGAACTAGTATGTGGAAGCCTTTCCTGAACCCAAAGTATAACATAAAGCCAATCAGATAAAATGCCATAAATTCTGGTCAGATTTATAGTTGCCAAGCTAATGCATTCAATAAGTCATTCATTCCTTCATCAAATATTGATCATTTGTTTTAAACCAGGCTATATTCTAAACTCTGAAATATAGCAATGGACATAACAAAATCCACACTTTATCGGGGATATATTTCAGAACAAAAAAAAAAGAGGAAAGAAAGAAAGAAAACACATAACATACCAGGTGATAATTTCAATAACAAAGAAAAACAGAATAAAGTGACAAGTGGTCAGAAAAGGCTGTGCTCAAATAAGGAGTCCCCCAAGAAGTGACACTTGAACAAAAATTTGAATGAAGCAATTCATGAGACTACCTGGGGAAATCACCCGCAGCACAGGGAACCACAAGGGCAAAGGCCTGGATTGATAATGAGCTTGGTGAGACCAAATAAGAGCAAAAGTGCAGCATCACTGGAGCTCAGCTAGAAGGAGAGTAGCAGGAGAGAGGTGAAGCAGCTCTAGTAGGCAAGGAACAAAAACAGAGTTCATTCAGAAACAAAAAGGAAGCAGTTTGGCAGATTTGAAAAGAGATATAACATGATTAACTTTACATTTGCATGCAATCACTCTAGCAGTTGAATGGTAGATTCACTGTGGAAAGGCAAGAGGGGAAGAAGAGAGACCAGGGAGAAATGTGACAGATAAAGATGGAAGGAAGAAGGAACCATGCAAATGACTTTAACAGGTAAAACAAAAATCAAGTATGAAATGTGGTTTTCTTGCAAATGAGTATTTTGAAAAACAGTTGTTCACATTTAACGAGTATAATTTTAAATGAATTTTCACATTAAAAAGCGTAAAGCTGTCTGGGACATGATATAGACTTTTATTACTTAAGAAAAACATAAAATCTTATTTTTAAGGCCATACTTTAAGGAGAGAACCTACCTCAGTCCCCTCCATCACAATCTGTAGAAAAATCACAGGTCAAATATGTTACACATATCAGGAGAAAAAATAACTAACTCACTCTTCTAAATGGTAAAACAACAAAATGAACTGAATGGATAAATAAAAACCACAAGGAATTGAATGGTAAAACATCAAAAGTAACTGAATGGATAAATTTTAAAAGAAATAAACTGTAAGTAAAAGCAGAGTTGAATTTTTTCTTAATTACAGTTGCCCGTTTCTTTCATTTACAACCCATCAAAATAAGGAAAAGTAACACGTTTCAGTGAAACTGTAAGATTTCAGATTAATAATTTTTTAATAAATGTAACATAGTGTAATATTTCCAGAAATTTTCATTTTGAAAAGTTCCATTTGCATATCCATGAATGTTATCTCCTCTCCTCACTCATATCTTCAAAAGACAGTGCTTGCATGAAGACTGAATCTATATGCAAAAATATAAATAATGCATTTAATGACACAGAGGTATCTTTTTCCCCCTTTAATGAAGACTTCAAGTGGTAAATGCCATATTACTTATAATATGCTAAAAACTGTCAAAGGTGATATATGTGTGTAATCCTCACAGCTATACTATATGTGCACTATTATCTGTCCCATTTTGTAAATGGGGAAACCAAGGCCACAGGAAGTTACATATCTTGGCCAAGTCTTTACAGCTGGAAGCCAGGATACAAGCCTGCACTGTCTGGCTCTGCACTTTTAAATACTATAAATACCACTCCCTACTGTACTGTGCAGATGGTAGCTTGGTTTAGAAGAAAAAAAAGATATATGGAAGCAGCACAGGAGTATGTAATTGAAGAAAAACAAAGGAGATGCTGGGATGCACTGTCTCCTCGCTAATTCTACCAATCCCAGGGGAGATGCAAGTGACATTTTCTAATACTGCCAAACATCTCACCTAGAATTGTGAGGGATTCGCCTTCCATATCTTAGGCAGCATCCTATATTCTGAGGATTTTCTTCTAGTCGTACTACTTGAGTGCTAATCTGCTCTATAATAATACAAGGGCATCTTGCCAAAGAAGCTGTTTTTACTCAGCTGCATGAATAAGACCTAATTTCAAATGCTATGCTTTTTTACTGCTTATTCTAGAGATTTTATTTGAGACTGAAGAATACCCTGGCTATAAGAAGATCACAATAGGCCAGGAAAGAATTATATTTAGTTCCAGGTTTTTGTTTCAACTCCAATTTAACAGAATAATAAATTCAAAGGTCCATTCAAAGTACACCCTGTACTTCAAAAGTGGTCTCAAAACCCATATAATTACTGCAATAACCCCAGCACACAAATACAATTAGTCAACTTTTTTATATAATAAGCCAACTTTACGACAAAGGACCCCATTCAACTCATAAAAACCCTACTAAAAAGATTCCTCAGATTTTAGTATTTTCATTTGCTACATACAGAAACTAAAGGACAGAAAGCTTTAAAGTCTGGCATATAATCACATTACTAGATGAGGCGAGGCAGGGCTATAAGTATATGCCTCTCTGAAAGTGAAGATCAGACCATTTGTTCATTCATTGTTGGTGAATCAATCATAAGCTGGCAACTGAAAGTGTGTCATGTGTACATCTCCGTGCTAATCATTAGAATAGAGTTTCATGGAGAATTATTTTAAACTCCCCAAATGTCCTTAACCTCCCTATGCCTGTTTAATCTTATAATTTAGCATTTCTGTATACCAATGTGTTGCCTTTAGTGTTTCTGTATGTGCTCCATAGTGTTTCTGTATCCCGAATAGACCAAGAGAAAGTCAAAGACAGGAGCTACAACATACCTTTCTTTTTCCATTCCTTGTAACACCTTCTAGCACAAAGTAGTTGGACAATATCTTGAAAAGGCAACTACGGCTGTGAACTAGTATCCATACCAAGTATTGACAAGGATGTGGACACAAAGAACTCTCATTCATTGAAGAGGGAGTCAAGATTGCTACACCACTTTGGAAGATTATTGGAAAGTATTTACAAAAGCTAAACATATGCATAACAAATGACCTAGCAATTCCACTACTAGTGTATAATCAGCAGATATACATAAAGGTGTGTGTAAAGAAAAACATGTACAAAACAATATTTGATAAAATGTTCAAACTAATACTACATGTGATAGCTCAAAGCGAAAATAATATATTCTACCAAAGTAAAAGAAATCAATAAATAGTGATATAGTGTAGAATACTATACAGCAATGTAAACGAACTATTGCCTTATGTTATGGTTTGTGTTTAGATGTGCCCCCAAAACCTCATGTGGTCCTAGGACTTTTTCAGAGGCTTTTTCAGAGGCCAAATCTACAATGTATGATTGAGTCACATTGCAATGCTGGGATTAAGGGTGCTGGGATTAAGGGTGGGTAGTTGCTAGATCAACCCACTGATTGGATTGGCAACACCCTAATCCCAGTAGACTGGACACAATAAAAGGGACAGAAAGAGGCTTGTTTTTCTCCCCTTGGTTTGCTTTTGCTTTCGCTTTCTCACAAGCACCGTGAACTGCTCTTCTCTGTGATGCCCCTCTGCCAAGTCACTCTGTCTTGGAGTCAATTGATTATGGACTGAAACCTCTACAAACTGTGAACTAAATAAATCTTTCCCCCTTTAATTTTGAGTGTCGGGTATGTTGTCTCAGCAATGAGAAAATAGTACCTAAGGACACCTTCCATATGAAAATGGTGACTCTAATTAACATAATGACATGCAAAATAAATCAAACTAAAAGAAGATTATACTCTATGATTCAATTTATGTAAAGGTCACAAGCAGAAGTAGAATGAATCAATAATGATAGAATTTGGAATGGTGATTACATTTGGAAAAGGGACATAGGAAGGACTTCTGAAATATTGATAATAAACAGGTATATATGAAAATGAAAAGTCTAAAATTCACTATCATTGTCCAGTGCTCTCTTCCCTCTGCCTGTTGATATCACTGCAAACTTCAAATATTCTACAGAAAATATAAAAGGCAGGGAAAGAATATTACATGTAGCAAAAATACTGACCTTGAGATTTTCTTTGAGGTTCTGTTGTTGTCTTGAACTAGCATAAAGTTGCTCAAATTGCTAAACTTTACTTTTAAAATAAATGTTTTGAACTGACCTCTTATCCACTAAACAATGATACATAGTTATTCCTGTTATCTGGCCTTAGCTAATTAAAAACTACGTAAACATACAGATCTAAATTAGAAGAAACTATGAGAAGCATTAATTACCTGCTTTTGCATGATGTTAAAAAATCAGGTTTAATATAAATAAAATCTGGAATCAAAAGATTTCTTGATGGTATAAATAGAACACTGTTTGCCAAAAAAGTAAAGACAAATGGATTATTAGCAGCCCAGAGCCCCTTAAGTCCTCCTACACCTCCCTTTCTTGAAGAACAACATAGTTTTTCCCCTTTATCCAACCAATGGGAAAGATGATGAAGAACTGAGTTGATAAGGTGGGACAGGTCATTGCAGTTAACTCCTACAGTGGGTTTCACTTCATTTTATTTGTATAAAAACTAGAATGTAGCACTTTTTATATTGCAAGTACTCAGTAATATTTATAGATTGTATCCTTTGTAATAAAAGGGACAATTTATATGTGGCATATACTTTAATCATAAAAGACATTCTTTAGCTTCTTCTTGCAGTCTGAAAGTAGCCTTCTTGTAACCTTTGCTTTCTTTCTCTAAAAGAAATCTGATCTCCTTGTATCCTGCCTCCTCTGCATTTCTCTCAAGTGATGACTTTCTCTTACAACCTTTGTAAACTGAATTAGAAAGTAAGGTAAGTGTTCTCCTTGCTCCTCATTACAGCTTCCCATCCTCCCCCTAAAATTTCCAAGCTTACAATCTCATCTCGTCAACTTCTATCACCCTCACTTCACTTTGAACACACTTACTGTTCCTGTTGAGTATCTTTAGTTTCTCTGTCATGGCTGCCTTGATGCCTTGAATCCACTTACAATGTTTTTCACTGTCACTTTGACTTCAGGGAAAAGTCAGAAGTTACACAGTGCCATATCTGGTGAATAAGATGAATGAGGATATATCCTAACATTTGTAGAAACCTGCATTTCTGTTAGATGGCACTCAGCAGCAGCATTCACTATACATTTGATCACACCTAGTAAAAAAAGACTCATGAAAGAGGACTTCCAGAAGTGCTTCAGAAGATAGCAAGAACAACGGGATAAGTAAATGCAGTTGAAGTAGAGGAAGTGTTTTGAGGGGGAGGGGGATGACTGACAATGTGTCTTTCACTGTAACAAGTTTTTAAATTTAAACATTCACTGCACATTTTGATCATACCTCACATAATACAAGATTTCTTTTTCTGGGTGCATACAAAAAGGAAATGGAATCACTACCACTTACAGATAGCTGCATTCCCATGTTTGCTGTAGCATTATGTATTCACAATAGCCAAGATATGAAAATAAACAAGTCCATTGATGAGTGAATAGATAAGGAATACCATTTTGCCTTAAAAAATAAATTCTGAAAAAAAAAATAAAAATAAAAAATAAATTCTGTGATTTAAAATGACACAGATGAAACTAGAGGATGGTATGCTACATGAAATAAACCAGATACACAATGAAAAATAATACATAATCGCACTTATTTCTGTAATTTTTTTAAAGTCAAACAAATAGAAACAAAGTAGTAGAATGGTGCTTACAAGGAGGAAGAGGGAAGGGGCTATACTACATAGAGATGTAGATCAAAGAATAGAAGGTCACAGTTCAACAGGATGAGTGATTCTGGACATACAATGTACAGCAGGAAGACTGTAGCTACTGTTGCATTGTGTACTGGACATCTAAAAGAGTAGAGTTCGGTACTCAACACGAAAAAAGGTAATTTTGTGAGGTGATGGATGTGCTAATTTTCTTGACTGTAATAATCATTTTGCTGTATACAAGTATACCAAAACACCATGTTGTGTACCTTATATAGGTACAGTATAAATGAATGAATGAATCAGAAAAAAGGTTCTAGTTTTATTCATATTGTCTAACTTTCGCTTTGTTTCTTCCTTCTTTTTAATCATATATTATACATAGATTATTGTGACCTTAGAAACAGATGTTCCCAAAAATTCACATAAATTATAATGTATTTTGAAATATAGGAAATGCATGTGTTATTCTTCAGTTATATTTCTGTATCGCTTTCTTGTTGACTGACCATTTCAACATGAAATTTTAACATGGAAATACTTTCAGGAACTATATATCAACCATATATTATAGATAATCTAGTCCAAACTATTCTAAAAGCAGCAGAGATGCAGAGATGGTCACTGGCTAACATTACAGGGTCAAACTAGAATTCAAATTCCCGTTCTGTTTCATTAATCCACACAAATAAACCAAACAGGTATTCCTACACGTATTTTATAAAATACATGAGCGAAGTGCACTGTGGACACATCAGTCACCCTAAAATGTATAAATAAAAAGTTGTCCAACTCAAATTTGATGCTTTTTCTGATGAGTGCACTTCCCAGTGGAAAATAATGTCTGAAAAAGAAATCACTACAAAATGAACAAGTCTTGTATAATCTACCCTCAAATCATCTATTTACTAAAATTTGAATTTCCTCATTTCCATACCAGGTACTACTATGACAAATAAACATGTTTTCTTTTTTTCAAATAATATAAGGAAGATTTGGCAAGGACTTAGTGTACATTTTTTCTTCTCATTTTATAAAAACTACTTTCAAGGTCTCTTATCTTATTTGAACAATATAAAATCTAGTTTGATAAAAGGAATATTGATTAAATAAATTCCTTAAGTTTGGTGATATTTTTGATTTGTAAACCACACACAGGAGATTGGAAAGTTTAACATTTTTGAAGGTTTAAGGGTTTTGTTTGGTTTTGTTTTCTCTAAATCTTCATAATTCATCAGAGCTTTTTATGTTGCTACTCACAGTGTTGTGAGGCACGCCCTCTGCTGGTAAAAAGAAGAAAACTGTCAATATTCTTGAGAGATCCCATTAACCCATGTGAATATTAGGTATACCTAACTATATAAAATAAACTAGCCTACTAATGCTTCATTTTTAAAATATCATGTTATACCGTAGGTACTTAAAATTGAAAATAAAATGGACTTGCAAGTCACATAAACTATATGACAGGATTTATGTTCAATTCAGCATTATAAATTTGGTTTGCTACTGAGGTCTAACAAAGGTTGGAAAACAAAGGGAAATCACCCTATATAGATGGAGCCACCCCAAGTTTTCACATATTTTACTTAGCAAACTGTTAATGATGTATCAATTTCAAACTATCAAGTGCAAGCACTGACAGTCATATAAATAAAAGTCACCAAATTCAGGACCCGCTCTATTACAGTGCTCCAATAAATCCCATCAACATCCTAAATATCTACTTGAAAAGCAAAAGGACAGAGAATGCCAGCCCGTCACAAGTGTTCATTATAAGTTACTTAAATTGTGGTCTATAAATTTAGTACAATATTCCATACCTCGCAAGACTAAGTAAACAATATATACTCTTTCAAATGAGTGGCGGAAAGGAAGTCTTTCTCACGAAGCAGGGAAGACATTGAACGAAATGCAGGGAAAGGTGATGAAGACCTGCCTTATGTGATTTTTCACCTGGCCACCTCTTCTATTATTGTCCTCTTTTGTTCTTTCTGCTTCCACCATGGTGACTTCTTGCTATTCCTAAGGCACACTGAACACATGATCCCCAGGAAGATGGCATTACACCTGCTGACTTCTATGTAATGTTCATTACATAACCCACGCCTTCAGCTACTTTGGACAGTCCCTTATCACCTTATATAAAATCAACACACCACTTTGTTCCACTTCTGTTATTTGGATTTTTTGCTTGTTTTTTTGTTTTGCTTTGTTTTGTTTTGTTTGAGACAGGATCTCACTAAGTAGTCCAGGCTGTCCTGATCTTGAACTCATTATGTAATCTAGTCTGACCTCGAACTCATAATGATCCACCTGCCTCAGCCTCCCAAGTGCTAGGATAACAAGCATGTACCACCACACCTGGTCCACTTCTATTCTTAACCTTTATCTCATTATTTGTACATGTATTGTTTGTTTATTGCTCATATCTTTTCACTAGGAAGCAAGTTCTGTGAAAAATGTAACTGCTTTGCTTCACTGCTGTGCTCAAAATGACTGGAAGAATATCTGGTTCTTGGTAAATAATCAATTAATATTTGTTGAATACATAAATCAATGATTTTATCAGGGACACTATCAGAACATTACAAAGACAATTTCTGCTTAGAATGGAAGAGTGGTCTAGTGACCTCTAAGAAACTATCCTACAAATTTACAAAGATTTATACAGAAAGAAGGGAAAGGAAATATATATACATATACAAAAAAATTTTTACATATATATATACAAAAAACATTTAAGATAGATGTACTACTAACTGATATAAGTCCATTGAAAAGACAGGTTTGTGCCTATATTGTTTGATCAACTTCTCATGCTTATACCTTGTAATAGGAGCAACTACTTTGAAAATAACAATACACAATGTGCTAACCACTGTTACTCTCCTAGAACCTTATTGTGAAATTTTGTACCTTGTTTTTATTGTTTCTCTTTAAAATACAGAAAGAAGGAAAGAAGGAAAGAAAGAAAGAAGGAAAGAAGAAAGAAAGAAAGAAAGAAAGAAAGAAAGAAATCACTTTGAGGCTGGGGATATAGCACAGCAGTACAAGCACCTGCCTGGCAAGCAAGAGGACAGGAGTCCGATCCTCAGCACCAAAACAATTAGATTAAATTAAATTTTAAAAATAGAAAGATCACATTGAAAAAAATTCCTCTTCTTTTGATTTCTTTCAAAAAGTCTCAAAACTTTTGCCAAAGAATAAATTATCAACAAATCAATTAAGTGAATTTGCAGTCATCACGAAAAAGTCTGCTTGGATATTTGAATCATTCAATATGTGTGAATTATTTTTTCTACTGAATTACATCATTTTTTCTAGAACAAGTATTTTGAGGTAAATAAAAATGATCTATAAAATAACAAATTTCTGGAAATGGTAAGTGATGCTGTCATTACACATTTAACATGGATTCATTCTTCTATAAATTAAACTTAAAATAGTACACTGCTTCTCAAGAACTAAAAATGAAAAGGCAATATCATCAAAAAATGTTAATTGTATGAGCATATTCTGGTACTGACTTTTTTTATAACAATGCCAAACCTTATTAAAATAAAAGTATTTTAACACACTGTCATACATAAGAACATCTAAACTGAAAGCAAGATGGTATGCCTAAAATTCCTGGTAAAGAAATATGATATTCTGCCTAAATATGTCATTATTATAAAACCCAACTTTGGGATGAGCACATTTTAGGTATGCTTCTAAGTCACCATAAAATTAGCAAAATAAAGAAATTGCTAGCATGTCTAAATATTACTAGCCAGTTTCTAGCATTGCTGTGATCTGTAAGGATCACACACAAGAAAAAATGATTGCAATCATTTCATGTTTTGAAAAATGTCTGACAATATCCACTTTATCGCCAATATTTTAGACCTCACATTGCACATGATGAAAGAACTGGACTTTGAAACAAAATTGTGGGCTCAAATAAAAAAATTAAATAACAGAAATTGAATGAAAGAAGACTGTTATGGCAATCATTCCAGGATCTCCTTAAATAGTCAACTTTTCCTACTGATAAATTTTGTGATCTGATCGTGCATCTGAGTGAAAATCTCTCATCCAAGTACACATCACAAAACTTAAAATTCTTTAGTACATATAACCAGTTTTTATAAAACCTTAGAAAAGTCATGGTAAATTCAGTAACTAATATAAATAACATAATAATAGTAAATGTGTAGTTTTGAGGTGAATATAATATCACGAGGTAAGAGGAAAGGCACAAGCAAACTAAAATGGTAGGACACACATATCAGGATGGAGATTATTAGTTCCATCAAGAGAACTCACTATATCTGATGGTTGGGTAAGAGTATTGATTATCATGCTATGTGGTTTGGATTTTGTTTTGTTGTCAAAGATGTTACAGCATAAAATCACATATTTAAATATGGGTGTTAGAAGAGTAACTGCAGTAAGTCCCTGACTTACAAACATTTGAGCTGCTGGACACGGTCACAGTTGTGCTGTTGTATGCTCACTGCACAGTGATAGTGCACAGTAGCCCAGTGTTCTATCAGAGCCGAGGATGTCTGGAAGCAAGAGGAAAAAGCAGTGGTGACGTGAAGGGGACTGCTAGGAAACACAAAGCACTATATACTGTGTATTTGCGTCGAAGTGTATGAGACTCACTTTGTCAGACTTGGGAATGAATCCGACTTAGGAGCACTCTTCCAGAAGAGAACTCCTTCGGAAGTCAAGGACCTCCCGTACTGTGGTACTAAAAGGACTGTCAGTGAATGAGGGAAGATGTTCGAGTATAAAAAGGGGGGAACGTAACGAATTCCAGAAAAATAGCAATTTTATGAACCGAACATAATGACATTGTAAAGTAATACAGAAACATGAAAAGAGAGTGGAGGGCAAAAAGAGAAAAAGCATGTCAGAATTAGAATTAACAGAACTCTTTAATACAGACAGTGGGGTCCATGCTGAGACTGTCATAGGAGCGTATACAGATCACCATGGGAAGAAGGACTGGATCACAGAGAAGCAGCAACCTCCCTGGAAACTGGTCAGAGATGGAGCAAGAAGGAAATGAGGAAGGGGCATCAAGAAGAATGTTTAATGAAACTCAAGGATAAAGTTTAAGCAAATATTACCAATATAGGCACCCATATCATCACATTACTCCAAACTGTTTCCAAAAGTAAATAGAAATTAAAATTCAAGACTGACTCAGGATTTTGCTGCAGAATTTATTTTTAACCTAATATAGTAATGTTTCTTAAAGAATGTCTTTCCCTTTTCTGTCATATACTGAATAAAATTCTATTATTTGGAAAAAATAAGTGAATAATTTTGGATCTTCATAACATTTTGCAAAATGAATAAATTACTCAAAGGTTTATTAAATGAATTTTGAAACCATCACAAAAGCAAAAGATGATGCAGGTCCCCTGAGTCATCAAATCATCACGGTCCGTTACACCTGTCTTCTTATAAGGGTATCAAATAGGCAAGGGAGAAGCTCAAGATCGATACATACATTTCTTAATTTATTCATTTAATAAGCATTTTTTTGGTACCTTCTATGTGTCAGGATCTAATAACTGATGAAAACTTAAAGATTATACATAGTGCAAACCCACTTACAGTTAATAAAAGCTATGGCAGAATAGACTTTTGATTTGTGAAATAAAAATTACCACCAAGAAAAACTCTCCAAAAAGTTTTTTTAGAAGTCCAAGCATTAGATATGAAGCAACTCTGAGACACTCATTTGACATTTTTGAATATTCATAAATACAGTTGTCTATATTTCTTGTTTTGCAGATAAAGCGATAATGAAAACTTGTTGTGACATATAAAATGAAAAACTGAGCAGATCTTAGATCTACACTGCTGTCTGATATTTCCTAGAAATCATAGTAATTTCTCTGATGATACAGAATTGACACAACTTCCTCCCCATTCCACCTTCAAAGTCTAGTGGGAAATCCTTAGCAACAAAATATTATCTTTAAACAATTCATGCCCATTAAAACTCCTCCAACAGCTCTTCCAGTGCCATAACCATAAAGGAATTGGGATAATCTCACTATGGCTTACATGTGGTTAAGAAACACACCATTCTCTGTAAGTTTATATTTTCCTGCTGTATACTTTTCTAGCCCTCAAAATATTGACATGAGGACATTAATTTGAAACTGTAGTGCAACACAACCAATGAGATTTTGTGCTCCGATAGACCAGAGTTAAATCCCCACCATCTGCCCAGCTGGTCTCATCTGTAAAACAGGTAGGATTTACTACTACACTTATAAAATGATTGGTTAAGCCTTCAGCACATGATGTGTGTAAATCACAATTGCTATTAGGAATCCTACAGGTTCTTCACCTTCAGGAAAATAACCAATTTCTGAGTGTGACTTTCAGATGTTTTTAAGTTATTTCACACTGTGTGCTCAACATCACAGTTAGAATCTATAGGGCCCAAATAGTCATAGGTAGTAAAACTTAACAAAAGCGATTTAAGAAGGCCTGACACCACAGCACTGAGAATTATCAATAAATGTTAAATATTTGACAGTCACATTATTAAATGCTTGATGAACCTGTATTTCTCCTAAGGCAAATACAGAAAACAAAATGCTGAATGATAAACTCAAAGCTTTTATAGGTAAGTGGATACAACTAGAAACCATACTCATAAGTGAACTAAAACAGACTTGCATGTGTAAACACTATATTGTCTCGCTAGTGTAAGAAACTCAGAGGAAGTAAGATCCAAAAGTTACAACAGATATAGTAAAAGGGAAAGAAACTGCTCGAATGGAAATTATATTGTTTGATCAACTTTGCATGCTTTTATCTGGTAACTTGAGCAACTATTTTGAAGATGACAATATGCAATATAACAACCATTGTTAAATTCCTATCATCTTGGTTTGAAATTCTGTACCGCGATTGTTTTGTTGTGGTTGTCGTCATCACCATCGTTTTGCTTTCATTGTTGTTTTTCTTTGTTTGCTTCTTGATTTTTGTTTTTTCTCTTTAAAATAAAATTTTAAAAAGTTTTGTCTATAATAAAACTCTTATTTTTACCCTTTTTTTTTCTTTTAGGTGAATATACCATATTAAAAACCATTGGAAACATCCTCCGCATATTTTGGCACTTCAAAGAAAAAGCAGACTTGGTTTATAACATTGTTTTTTAACTTCTGTAAGTGCTCTGCGGAGTCACAAAAGTACTTATGGTTAGAAAGAGACATTTCCCATTTTTATAACTACCTTCAAATTTCCACTGCATGCATTCTTACTGAATTTTGTCAGCATACCAAAGTATAAAAATCTCTACAGGAGTGAAACTTTATTCAAACTACTCTATTTTATACTTTCTTTATCTTATTCTTAAAAGTGCCCTACTGAAACAAATATTTAGATATTTAGTAGCAAATAATACAATCTAAAGCATAGTAGTCAAAATTTATATGTATCACTAACAAATAGAATTAGTATGGTTTTCACATTAAAATGCTCAGAACTTAAGAATAAAATGCACTCTGAAGAGCAAAACAATAAAATTCTCTTTTCTAAATCATTGCAAGGTTAGGGGGAAAAGTCACTTAAACCTAAATACTGGGATAAAATGTAATTTGCGGAAAGTTAATGTAGGCACTCATGCTGTGGACAAACTCACCCTGAAATTTTCTCAGTTAACAAAATAGTTCAAAATCTCAAAGCACACTTACACACACTTTCTATTACAATGCTGAAAATTAATTCTTTGCCCAAGAGGGATTCATAGTCCCCATATTTCAAATCACCAAATTTAACTAAAGGAACATTTGTACTATCTGCATATGCTATCAGGAAAATTTACCCTATCATTAAGTATTTGCAAATTATTGTGAAAAATCAGTACATTCAGCAGGATAGGCTACTTAGTAAGGATTAGATTATCAGACAATAAATGAGGTAGCATTTTACTACATGGAAACCAATGAGATAAATTCAGGCCTTAGAGCTTATAAATCCGCAGTATTTACCACAAGGGTAGTACAATAGAAATCAGTGCCTGTTACTACCCACCCACAATTCTCTAATCATAGCATGTAAGAGGGCTGAAATAATGCAATATCAAGTAGAACACAATTTTCCTCGTTAACGTATTTTAAAAGTTAAATGCGTTACTAAACACACAAGAAAAAGAAAAGAAGACTTCCTGTTGCTAATGGATAGCATTTGAGACTTAAACTAATAGTAAGCCTAAAATTTCAGTATCAAATTATTCTGCAAACACTACACCCAGATATTTAACAACACACACATCACCATAACACAGCACGGTGGCTCTGCTGAACTTGCTCTATTATAAAAATCACGCTTATTAGTAGCCCAATTCCACAGTGTGAGTAATGAACTGCATTGTAAGTTGTATAGGATCATTTAATGAACTGCAGTATTATGAAATTGCTTTTCAGCAGAATGTGTTGAATCAGGTTGTTCCACTTAATAACCTATCTTATTCACTCAACTATTCAGTCTTTAAATTGTGACCATTTAGAACGAGACAATGTGAAAGACTCAACATGTAAATATGACAAATTAGTTTTAAATTAAGCAATAATGTAAGGTCAGCGCCTTCAAACACAGCAGTGATCAAAAGTCAAATACAATTTTCCAACAATTGATATAAAGACAATACATTTCATCTTACCAAGCGCCCAGTTTTTTCATGAATGTATGAAGTTTACAAACTAACCAACTTTTCAACCCAGACAATATTTGATCAATCTTGCAAGCCTGTATGTGGTAGCCTGAGCAATTTCTTTGAGGATAACAATATGCAATATAACAACCATTGTTAAATTTCTATCATCTTGAGGTTTTGTTGTTGTTGTTTTGTTTTCTTTTGGTTTTGGGGGTATTTTTGGTACCTGGGATCAAACTCACAACCTCACACCTGCCAGGGAGGCACTTAAACCACTGAGCTAAACCCCCACCCCTTATCATCTTGTTTTGAAATTCTATGCTGCCATTGTTTTTTGCTGTTGTTGTTGTTACTTTGCTTTTGTTGCTGTTTTTTATTGTTTGTTTGCTGCTTGATTTTTCTGTTTTTTGTCTTTAAAATAAAAAGAAAATATTCATTATGTGAGACAAAACAGATGTCCTTTTACTGCTTGACATCTGATTATTGACTGATGTCTTGCTGAACTACTGCTGAACAAATTAAATCTTTAAAATATAAATTATTTCATCAGGATATGTAAATGCAACTTAAGTTAAAAGATTGTACTGGCAACAAAATCTACATTTTAGCACCAAAGCACAAGAAATTATAAAGCTACCTCCTCAAGAATTCTGGGTACATTTAGCACATTTGTGGCCACAAATGGTTGCCAAGATATGAACACTTATACCCAACTAAGTGGGATAGTAATCAACATTGCTGAGTAATTTATTTTGTGACCACAAGCTGAAAAATATTTAAAATACTGTTCAATTTTAAGATACTATTCATGTTAGTCTCAATAATCAAATACACCATGAAGCAACTCAAAGTCAGATTCAACTAGCATTTATTAAACAGTGATATTAAGTATGAAACATTGGATCGGGTTTTTCAACATCAATTGGTGAACACGAATCAAGTTTGGAAACCAATCTACTGGTGCTGGTGTACACTGCTCCACAAAGCTATGCCTAGGTAGCTCCAGGGGTAAAACAAGGATCCTCTCTTTAAAAAAAAAAAAAATTATTATTTTTTTTGGGGGGGCACTGGGGATTGAACTCACAACTTTGTGCCTGACAGACAGGCGCTATATTTTTATCTTTAATAGAATAAGAGCTCTATTAACAAAATCTTCCAGAATTTGTCCTCTATGTAAGTTTATCTTAATGCCCTATTCACTTCTATATAAGAATAAATTCTTCACAAACACAAAAAGTCATCGTGTCTCCATTTCCTTCAATATAAAGTCGTTTGTCTCATCCTTAATCTTTCAGGAAACATTCAATCATTTTCCTTCCCACAATTTAGAACAAATTACATTTTTCATAGCTTGTGCTCTCTACTAGGATTCTTTCTCTGAATTCAAGATTATATCTATGTTGTGTACCATTGCACAATCAGCACATAAAACACAACAGGTACTCAACAGTTGACAAATGAGTTAAATACATTATCTGGATGCATGGCCTCAAGATTTTGGTATTTTGTCATTATGATTCATTTTCAAAGAGATAGTCAGGAGCAGTAAAAGTTCCTGATTTAGCTAGCCTCTTATATAGTTCAAAATTTCAGTAAATGATTCTATATAATTTTAAAAGAAAATACTAAATGATCAGCAGCATTTATTTACTCTATAAGTATGTATTGATTTTCTACATAGTACAAGCAATGTACCTGAATCTGTTGATACAGTGGTGAGAATAATACATACTGTTCTTATCTTTCTGATGTGATAATAGAATCCAAGAGGTTATCATATAGAGAAAAAAAGTATAATATTTACTGGACAAGAATTGCATTAAGTTCACTTCTTTGCATAAATCTGGTAGTAAAACATCATTCTCAATAATTAAATAATAACCTGAGAAGGAAAAACAGAAAATAGTAGGCCTCAACTTAACCCAAAAAATCATGCAGTTGTAAAACTATAACAGGAGTAATCTAATTCATAGATACAGAAAGCACAATAATGGCTGCCAGGTGTCAGCCAAAAAGAGGAATGAGGAGTTAGTTTTTACTGAGTACAAAATTTTACACTGTGCAAAGAAAAGTTTGGGAAATGAATACTGATGATGCTTTACAATGATGTAAAGGTACATAATGTCACTAGCCTGGTCACTTAAGCTCATTAAATTTTTTAGTATGTATGTTTTACCACAATAAAATCCTACCAAAAATGTCCCAGAGTGTAGTAGGGATTACTCATGGACATGCACAGAACTGTTGATGTGTAGCATACAGTATTTGTTATACACAGATACCAAACTCCTGATCTTCCATTTGTTTTTGAATTCCACATGCACAAATGCTGAGAAATACCAGCAACCGCAGGAACTTCAAGTGAAGGAAGACAACCGCTTTTTACAAATGATAGATCCTTATGTGACTAGCAAGAAACCACAAGGGCACTGACAGCCTGTTTTTCACTTAAATTTCCTTACAGAAAAGCTTTCCAAGACTATAAGACTCAGTGATTTTCTTAAAATTCTCTCACTTCTGAAACACACACAAAAATTTACTCCTCAAATTAAAAAGCTTAACTTTGAAATAAATCCCAAGACAAAACCACTAGAAATTACATCAGGATGAAATTGAGAAATACTGACAAAGCTAATCAGAAAATGTTAACTCTTCCTAAACAATCTACTTGCTCTCAGTACCTTCTCCACATACGCACCAGAGCGACAAAACTTAAAATCAAGATGCAGGTGTCATATTATTGGGGAAAAACTCATTTTGTAATGTAAAATGTAAGGCACACTGTACCACCATTTCTTTAAGTCCTTCTTAGAATCAACTGTCTTAGTAATCATTCATATAGACAGCAAAACCAGAAACAGTGTCACTACCAAAGCAGTCAAGCTGTCAACAACGTTTGTTATTGTGTAGAGGGTACTAGTAAATGATACAGAAGAAAAAGTCTCTTCCTCTGCACTTTAGGAACTCATAGTAGAAAGCATAACGATTCGTGCCACATATTTTGACCAAAAGTGTTGGACTTCAATGATGAAAAGAGTGTGTGCCACAGAATGAGAAAAGAACAGTGATCTCATACTTTGGGAGAATTCAGGAAATTTCCCCATGGAATTGTAGAGAGATAGGATATAAGATACTAGATATTCCTGCAGTAAATTAGTACTGACTGTGTATAAAACTATTAATCTTTCTGGCATAATAACAATAGTTCAATGACCGAAAGCACTAGGAAGTTTGGTCCATAACCCACCCTAGTTAATCCTCACAAGCTATAAATACCTCACATATTAAATCAAAGTCTTTAATTTTTCTGAACCTCACTTTTCTTTAGGGGAAGGGGGATTAATACCAACCTTATAGCACTGTTTTGAAGTTAAATGGGTTAGTATATAAAAGTAGCCAAGACACTGCAGCTCTGAATGAATGAATGAATGAATGCTGATACCATCAGTGAATTATTGTATATTACTGGAAATGGTAAACATTTGGAAAAATTACTTTTAAAACTTTAGAGATCATACAGTCTGAACTATTTATAAATGTGATTTAATACAGAAAATGCCTGCATTCTTGTGATATACAAAACACTGTGCCAGATACTGTAATGTACCCAAACATATAAGACATATAAGACATGATTTTTATGATTAAAGAGTTTGCTATTGAGACAATTTAATTGTAAGAGAATATATTCTATCTTAAAATTAAAAACCTAAATTTGGAATATGTAATAAAATATCTCTGCACTAAAGTATAGTAAATTATTTACTCCAACATCCCTTTTCTCATAACTGTAAGATGCCTTTTTCCCCATAAAAATGTGATTTTTCTATAAGGTAAAATACCAAGGAACTTCACCAAAGCATGGTTGCTCTTGTTTCTCACATTAGTATGGGATATATTTCATAAACATCTACATCAACAGAACACATGCTGATTTCCAGTCATTGGTATGCAGTCTGCTGTAAAGATAAGCAGCCAGCATTCAGATACTCTGCTTATAATGACAATCAAACAGATATTGAAACCCACTATCACTTATAATGATCAGAATGAATGAAAATAAGTAATCAATAATGGGAAAGCTTCACAGTCATCTCACATAGCAATGTTTCAATTCCAAGTGCGATTTCCCAAGATACTTATGACAAAATCTACCCAGAACATTGATCTCAATTGAAAAATCTTATACTCTGGGAGAATTCTGGAAATTTCCCCATGGAAATGCAAAGAAATAGGATATAAGATACTAGATATACCTGCAGCAAATTAGTACTGAGCATGTATAAAATATCATAACAATTTGTAATGAGACAGTAGAATTAATATGCATTATAAAAAGCTTCTCATATCTTCCAGGTAAACTACATCAAAGTATATTTTTGAAAACAGTTAATTTTCTGAAATAACAAAAGCATTAGTCAAAATTCATTATATCTCACTATGAAATATTCAGTATTAACACTGTCCTTCATCTTTCCAGGAAATAATAGGAATACATAAATGTGGCTAAATTACATAACCATTTATGCACACAAAAGCAAGCAAAAGCGTAAATGCAATAATTTTTTAATGTATACAGTGATTTCAATTCATCTAAGCTTGAAATTAAATTACGGAATTCATGTTTTATATTCCACATGGTGCTTTTAGATTTTGAGTTTCTAATTTAACTGTTTTTTTAGTATTTTTAAGTATTACTCTTGCTAATACATTTTTCATTCACTTTCAATCTTATTCTTTTCAGTGTTCAACACTCAGGCTACTTCACTAAAAATATTGAAAGATAGTGTCATAGCTATAGATTAAATGATGCCGAGCTGTCTCAACAAAATATTCGGAATCTACCTGTAAGTAAAAAATTTTTATTTTGTTAAGCTGTCATTAAATGAACATCAATACCAAATTCTGTATTACTAGTAGCAGACATACAAAAATAACTTTAGAACATACCAGATAAAGAAACCTACAGAAAGATTTAAAAACAAAAACAAAAACAAAAAAAAACATAATTTGACAGCCTCGAGCAGCCTCAGGAAGCAGCCAAGCAGCCAGTCCTGAGAAAGCAGCCAAGTGGCCCCACCCTCCCACACAAAATGCTGGAAAGCAGCTGAGTGGCCTCCCTTGAAGAGGTCCCTAGAAAACAGACAAGTAGTTCCATTTCCTCACTATCAACTTCAGGGGGAAGGTGGACAGATTGCCCTGAGCAATTCAGTGTCGAATTCCCCACAAAAGCACACAGAAAGTTCTCAGAAACTGATGCACACCCCGTTCAGACCCACTGGTGTGGCCTGGCCCCCAAATGACTCTCAGACACTGAACTGACAAGCTTCCTGCCTCCACTAGTGGCCATACTGTCTCACACTCAGGTCTAACTGGAGCCCAATCCTTAAGACCCAAGGGAAATTGACAGGCATCCTACACCTGCAGTCAGGTGCATCATGCTTCAAGTCACCAATTAACTCATCCTGACTATGAGAGCTGGTACAATGCACTAACCTCTGCACCATCAACACACACTCAGGCAGCATAAACAGTGATTACTGCTAAGAAGTTACACAAAAACTACCTTACTGCAACCTCCTGACCAAAGGCAACACAGTCTACCCAGTCAACATCTTGGGGCATAACCCCAGAGGAAGGTCTTTGATTATGAAAGCCACCCTGTAAAAATTGACAAAAGCAACTGATTCACCACATGGGCAAATATCAATGTAGAGATACAAAAAACATAAAAAAATTGGGCAACATGATGGCTCCAAAGTAATATAAGAACTCTCTAGTGACAGAACACGTAGAGAAGCATATAAGTGAACTGCATGGAATGGAATTCAAAGTAATGATTTCAAGGAAGCACAATAAAATGCAAGAGAATACTGATGAATAATTCAATTAAATTAGGACAATTCATGATCTGAATGAGAAATGCAGCTAAGATAGAGATCAATAAAAAGAACCAAACATATCCTGGAGTTAAGGAACTTAATAAATCAGACAAAAAATATAGTTGAGAGCCTCAATATCAGACTAGATTAAGCTGAAGACAGAATTTCTGAGCTTGAAGAGAAGTCTTTTAAAGTAACTCAGTTCAATTTTTTTTAAAAAGGTAAAAAATATAAAAGAATGAACAGACGTGTAGGATATTTTACATTATGGGTATTGTAGAAGAAGAAGAGAAGGCAGTAGAGAAAATTTATTCAAAAAAAGTTTCCAAATTTGAGGAAAGATAAAAATAGCCAGATCTAGAAAGTCCAAAAAAACCCTAACAAATACAATCAACAAAAATCTTCTCTGAGACATAGCATAGCCAAACTGTCAGAATTACAAGACCACTCTCATTCAACATAATATTTGAGTCAGATTCTCAATTATGCAAGAGGAAGAAATAAAGGAGTGTAAATGGAGAGCATTGAAGTGTTCTATAGCACAATAGAATAAATATGGTTGGTATTTACAGTGCAAAATAGCTAGTAAAGAAATTTTGAATGTTTCCCAAATTTAAAAATGATAAATGTTTGAGATGATGAATATGCAAATTATCCCAATCTGGTCATTACCCAGGGATTCATATATTAAAATGTCACACTGCACCCCGTGTGTACAGTTATTATGTAAATAAATAGATTAAGTATAATATATTGCTAATATAATACAATATATATTAAATGCCATGTAAAAAGTGCTACACTAGTGACATTACAAAACCCCACAGGAATACATAGGAAGCATACCCTCATCACAATCCCCATTCCTTCACTTTTGCCTGGAGAAGAGGAAGAACTATTTTTAGAGAAGGAAGTTCTGCGCTAAATCTTGAAGGGCAAATGATAACTCACTGAACATGAAATTTAAAATAAAAGAATATTTCAAATAAATAAAAATGCAAAGCACAAAGCTAAGAGGAGAAATCAGCACGGTGTTTCAAGAGAATGTCAATTAGTTACATCAATGAGCTGTAGGCAGATGACAATCAGGAAGGGGCATGAAGTGCAAGTATATAAAAAAAACAATGAAAATTACCTATCCCCATACCAGATTGTAAAGATTCTTCTATGTCTTGCTAATGTGCTTAGATCCTATAATACATGCAACAGCAACTTTTCTCCTTGTATTTGAAAATGAAATCAGTGAAAACATCTTCATTCACTTACTTCTGATGTGTTCACATAATGACTGAGCACCATTTCTATGTCAGGCATTTTGCTATGCCAGGGCTCAGAAAATATCAAACACACCGAAGTTCTCCCTCTGCATATTTCTGTATGGCCCAAAATGTAAGAACAGTTTTTACAACGTTAGACAGATGAAAACAATCAAAATAAGAATATATTATGATACATGATTACATAGAATTCAAATGTCAATGATCATAAATAAAAAGATTATTTAAATTCAGTCACAATCCTTCCTTTACAGGTTGTCTACAGGTGCTTTTTGTGATAGAATGGCAAAATTAAGTATGATAGTTAGAAACAAAAGGAGAGGGGATAAATGAATAGGACATAAAAAGAATTAAGATGCATTATGTACATGTACCAACTTCCCATGATGAATGTAATCATTCTGTACTGCAAACCTGTACTAATAAAAATATTTTTTAAATTTCTAAAGTACATACGTGTCAACAGGGGCAACATGGCCTTCAAAACCCAAACTAAAACAGAAAACACTGAGAAAACAAAACAAAGTCTAACTGTGAAGTCGAGCAAAGAAACAGACCTGAATTATTCAGTATGGTAAGTACTGTGGTAAAAATAATCCCATGATATGTAGGTGCACTGGGGTCACCCAGAAAGATTGCAGGAAAGCACTGAAGAAGGAAAGTCTTTTGAAACTGGATTAGATGAAATGTAGATACCAGATGCTGAAAGGCTTTATGTGTCACACTGAAAAAAGATTTCAAATTTCATTCTGAAGACAATAGCAAGCCTTTGTTGGGCTTTCAGAATTCCTGTGACTCTCTGTTTTGTATTTTAAAAGTCATCCTGGCAGAAATGCATTTAATTGTACTTACTGTATTTTTCTGGCAAAATAAATACAATGCTGAGATGTTGGGATTATATTTGCTTCCGGAAGAATGAGTAAGATTTTTATCAGGCAACCATCATTCTTACTCATTGTATCTCTCTTAATAAAATAATAATAACAGTTGTGAAAATGAAAGGGAAAGAAGGTGCTCAAAAGGAAAGAACAACTGAGATAAGGGAAAGGAGAAAAGGAAGAAGGGAAAAGATTATATGTATATAGGTATACATATATATGTGTGTATGTATATATATATACAAGATAGATAACTATACTACTAATCTCTGTTAGTTCATCAAAAAGAATAGTTTGTGCTTTTATTGTTTGATTTCTTGATCATTTCTTTCATGCCTAAATCTTGTAACCTGAACAACTACTTCTAAGATAATAATATGCAATATATTAATCAGTGTTAATTCCCTTTTTTTTAAAACTCTATATCATTTCTATCTTTTGTTTTGTTTTTAAAATAAAAAATAAATAAAATAAAATAATAATAACAGCAATAGCTGATACTTATTGAGTGCTACTATGTGCCAGGTACTCGTCAAACACATTAGTTACATTAACTCATTCAGTCTTCAGTCATATAACCTATGTAAGTAATTTTTGTTGAACTGAATACATAAAATGATGTGAGTAGGTTTAACTTTCTTGAATGAAAACTTTGCTAATATTCAAGTCACATATTTTTTTCTGTTCCTAGATAAATATATTGGACAGTTGCAGCATAACTTTAAACTTCCTTGTCAAGCAAGAGAGGTAGCTGAGTAATCATCACTTATTTAGCCATTACTGCTATTGACTGAGAGTCTATCATGTATCAGGAACTCTGCCAAGGAAACACTGATGGGCACCAACAAGTAGCTTCCAGTCCCAGGTGTTCCCACAAACAAAAAACCAATCTCGGACCCGATACACAGTCATTGTTTATTCCATCAACTCAGGATTATACTGTTGTATACATCTAGTCTTGGAAAGTCTTGTTATTAAAGCACCTACTTTCAAAGAAGTTCTGTGAGTAAATGCTCTAGTAAGGAAGAGAGACAGGGGCAGAGAGAGACAAGGAGAATGAATAAATATTGGTGATCAGAATGAAGAAAAAAAACAGAATAAACGTTTCGCACCTGGCCAAGTACTGGTATTTGGGACCTGTCTCCCCATGACAAAGGACTGCCACCTGGGGTAGACAGGATAAGGGTGAGGGGGAAAAGCACTGGGAAGGAGGTGGAGATGAGCAGCTGGACAAAAGCTGGACCTCCCTGTGATGTGTAGTATTTCACTTGATCCACACACTATGAATGATTCAGGAAGTGTTTCATATCCATAAGTATTCTGCTTATATTAAATGAGTTTGTTTTTGAGTTCAGATCTAAATTTAGTAATTGTATGTACAGCTAGAATACAGGATATGATGTGTTTTATAGGTTCAATTACTTACTGGAAAATTAGATAAACTCAGATGACAAAAAAGCTACCATTTTATTGGAGCAGCGTCCAAACTGTCCAAGATTTACAAACCAGGACGTGTGAACCATGTATTACAGACCAGGACTGTGTAAGTAAAATTGTGCTGAAGTACAAACATAGTTCCCTATTTCCTATAGCAGCAACCTGCCTCTGAAATTCACCAGAAAATGACACACAGACAGATGACAGTTTTTTATACATCCATACTTTTTCAATTAGCCTAAGATAGATAGCTTTACTACTACCTCTACTCCTTACAATCTGAACTTTACCTGTCTCTGGGTAAAAAAAAAAAAAAGGAAAGGAAAAAAGGAGAAAAAGAATGATTGAGTAATGGAAAAACACAGAACCCTTCTAAAAGCTTCCCATCTACATTTATCTCTCACTCAATTTTTTTTCATTTCACGTGATCATCTTTATTGCCAGAGGACAACTAACCTCAGTTACCTCATTAAAAAGTTTATAGAAGAGTTAAATAGACATTGTTAAGATTGTGCAAAGCCAGAAGTGTTGATTAGTTCTAAAGTGTCTTTTTGTGCCTGAATTAATTAGAAGCTTTCCAATAACAGGATCAGCTATCTTACCACTTTCGCGTGAAAAGACTCTTTGTTCTTTTCCTGTTGCAGGCCTGTTGTGTGAAGACATTTTCTGCCTCCCGCAGATCCTTCCTTTTCCTTCTCACTCCACCAGTTTTTGGTGTAATCATCTTTGGCTACACTAGGAGAGTCAGCAAGCAGCTCCATCGTCTCAGAATTCATTCTCTAGTTTTTCACAGACTTGATACACGGTACTGAAAACACAGGCCTCCAAAGTCCACAGCAGAAATAGCCTGACTATACTATGTTGACAAAAATGATTGGTTGTGGAGTTAGATGAATGGTTGCCAGAACAGAGATATGGATGTCACCATAGGTGACTGCTAAAATAATGCTGCGATGGTGTGCAAGGTGCCTGCTGCTTGATTAGAGCACAACCGCCACAGAGTGTTTTCAGTCCATAACTAGAAGAAGTTAATGCCCCACATGAGAAACCACTCTGATTTCTAGACAGTGACAAAGGAATAGATGACAGCCTTCGCTCAGTGTGACATGGATCAAAAAATATGTTACTATGGGCTACTTTGACTTATGGGAAGTCTTTTCTATGTACAATTCATCATCCATATTCAAGCAGAGTAGGTAAAATTTAGCCAGAACATTTTAATTAACTGCTGCAGTTTTGCTATTGCTAAATTTATTTATGTATAAGTTTAAGTTGATATAAATATATTATATATATATCAATACATATCAACTTAACTTGTTGCTTTGCATCACAATTGCTAGAAAATAATAAGCATTCTATTTTAAAGGCATCTGATAATGGGAAAGATATTTTCAAGAAAAATTATACAAATAAAATTTCATTTTCTAGCTTTGGCTTTAAAATATTGTCTGTTCCATCTTACACTACAAACTAGAGTTTTTAACCAAAAGAAAAATTATGCTTAATTTTAAAATTTGAGCACCTACTCTACATACTCCAGAGCTATCCAATATAATGAGTCCCAACAAGATACTAAATTAACTAGTAATATATGTTAACATGGCAAACAAGCAATCCTGCTTCATTTGTATGCTCTGACATTTCAGGACATGCAGTAATCCAGTCAATGAGGATCATCAATAATTTCTAATCTACAGGGTACAAACAAAAGCCTGCTGAAATATAATAATTAGGAGAGCCTTTCACGTCATTTTTTAGATGAGCATTAATATTAGCCATAAAAAGGATAAATTATAATTAGCTCATTTCCCTTCTCTAATCCTCTGATAAACTACTTGTGAGCTGAGAAATTTGCTAAGGAATTCCACTTTTGTGATTTCCATCACTGGTTTCAGAAGCAATGTACCTAGCCAGATAGACACATCCAGACAAAGAAGACACACAAAAAGAGACAGAAAAGAAAATGTAAGCCCCTCTGAGGTCTAGACCACCCCACAAGATACAGTGAGGCAGACCTATGATGAATTTGCTTGCTTCTTGCTAAAGTGAATTTCTAATCACTCGAAAAAGCCTGGAAACATCCCTTGTCACTAGAGTAGGTTGATCTGTTTATTGATCTGATTTTCTCTTTTCAGCTCCAGCTGGCCTTGACCTTTTGTGTTTTACACTTCCTTGTTTGTCTCACAAACAGCTCTGATTCTTCTACCAGCTGGCAGACAGTGCTCATTTTGTCCAACTTGGTTTTGGTTTACACAGCCAGGAGATGATCTATGTTTTGAATTTGTTAAATTATGCTATTATTCAGTTTATTCTCCATATCTGCTATTTTTATCAAAAGTTTCCATTTCAAAAGGTAACTCAAAATCATGATAAATCTTTTGGGAATTTCAAGCTTAAACAAAGTGGTATCAACAAAGCAAAGGATTTAGAATTACAAATTTGCATTTAAATGTTTGACCACGCTGGCATCACTTATGTGGCAATATCAGGCAGCATGAGATAAATCAGAGCACAGCCTGAAATTACAGTCCTAACTTATTTGATTTCATAATAATTTTAGAGTCTGTCTTTTATAAATCAATGGCTCAAAGACTTGTATTTTTTCCAGGGGATTCTCTTCTCTTTTTTTTGAATAATCACTCTCCCACGGTTCACAAAATAGCACATATAGGAGCACTATTTCTACAACAATTATTCCTAATTTTTAAATTTAGCTTAACATCTGCCACATATTTATAAGTATAAAATTAGACAAAAATCACTGAACTGAAAGTAGACTAATTTAAAATATGTAAATGAAAACACTGTAGACTGGACCAAGGATTTGCATGTAAGTTAGTATTCTCAACTCCATTTGCATGATTGCAGATTAAAGAATTAACATGCAGCATCTAGCCCTCCATCATGGCTCTACAAACAGACCAGGAACAAGAGGATAATGCTTGCAACCAAACAAATTAATAAGCTAAAATGCTGTTCACAGGGCGATAGAGTAACTGTGAGAAAATGTATGAGAGAAAATTAAATTATTCTCAAGAGAAGTTGTATAAATTCAAAATTTCTAACATACTGAAATTTATTGCAATAAGCAAAGCGAGAAAACATGTATAGTTTCTTTTTGTGTTAATGATCATGTTATTTACATAAAGCAGCAATTTTCATATACAAACCCCAAAACAGCCAAAGAATTTTTTTCTTACCCACAACACCATTGTTGTCCTACATTATAGGGCAATTTTATCCAGTGCCCCCCCAAAATTTTATATGTGGCATGTTGGCACATGACAGACTCTGTTACAAGTGTTTTACTGTGTTCTAGATTCTCTGTGTGCCAGATGCTACTCCCGTCTTAGAGCTGGAGAAACAAAAGTATCCAGGAATTAATCTACCTTAATTTGTCATAGGTAGAAAAAGGCAAAGACTCTCTTCCTGATGTCTATCTGTAGAACTCACAAGTTTAATCACCAGCTTTACTGTTTCTCCTTTGAAAAACCGTAAGTCTACCTCTTGATTTCTGAGGTACAGTTAGCTAAGAATCTCCCAGTTCCATGTTACCCAACTCAGTCATCTTGTTTCTATGTTGCAGGACTTTGAATCTCTAGTTTAGGTCTTCATTCAGTAATTCACCTGCCATAGACTCAGGCTCTGGTGTCAGACTGGTTGAATTCAAATCCCATAAGGCCATTTTATGGTTAGAGGAAGACAACACCACATATGTTTTTAAGAATGAAAATTCCAAAATATTTCTCCACCAGTCCAAGGTTATGCAAAGTTCTTCAGGAATGTATCCAAATGCAAATGTGCATACTTATTCTCCATGAATTTATTCTGGCCTCCTACTATGGCAAACTGGACTAAGCTTAGCGATATCTAGTCTGTCAACCAAGAGCTAAGCCAGTAACCTAATGATAGTTCATCCTTCACAATGAATCCTTGCTCTCTTTCCCCACCTTTACCCTCTGCATCTTATTTCTCTGTCTGCAGGAAAAAAAAAAAAAAAAAAAAAAAAGCAGGTCTTAGAAAAATAATGCTTCTCGTTAAGGTTCAAAGCAGAGAAATCTCTGAAAATTCTGTTACCAGCTATTGAATGCAATGTGGCTAATTCTAGAGTCCTCTATCACCAAGTATGTTCACACAAAATAAAAGCACCATGAGACTCACCAGAATCCATTGTATCTTACAAGTAAGTTTAAACAAACCATACAAACTCAATTAACTGCTCTGTTATCCTTAAATTATTGCTTTATCATATCAGAAGATTCTCACAACTCCTGACAGCCAGCAGTTGCATCGACTGTAGCCTGACTGGCCACCTGTTGTGAGGTAGGAGCCAAGAACAAATGTGAGTAAAATCAACTTTGTTTATTAATCAGGAAATTGGGACATCTGCCACAACAGCCAGCACAACCACTCCAAAGGGCAAACAATAATCCAAACTACTTCCCAGTTCCTGTTTGCTTCTGTTCACCCCTCCTTCATGTCTCTGCCATTTATTATCTACACTATGATAACATGCTACCAAAGCATAACTATTTTCCCTTTTAAACCATAGGCTAAAATTATGTGCATTGAATGTGTCATTAATAAGTATAAAAATGTAGAAAGATATTTTAAGACTGAACTACACGTTAAATAGTGCATCATCAACATATTTAATTTTTTAATTGAAAATTAATATTTTAAGCCCCATAACTGGTTTTAAATAATCATTTTATGCTTAGCTTCATTTCAGATAAGCTATCTCAAACACAAAGTTAAGATTTATAACCTGAAGGAGAAGCAGAGTTTGTGTTTGGCTGAATTGACAGGAAGGAACAAAATCATCAATTACAGATGATCTAATATGCATCTGATGTGCTGGACAGATTTGCTCACATGTAATTTTTTAACATTAGCATCATGCTTGTTAGGGAGTTATTACCATAACCACTTTATAAATAACAAAATGGTATTTGGGAACATTTAGTAAACTCATGTAAGGTTATACAGCTAATAATTAACAGGTCTTCTACCTGCAAAACTGACAATTCTAGTGAATTATATACCATAGAGTTTCTGTGCCCCTTGTCTAATGAACTTAAATTTATATGAGAAGATGAGTCACTATAAGACTAGAACATCCAGTAATGCTAGAATAAACTGTTCTTTTCTAAAAACAAACAAATGTGTGGGTTATCATGGAAAATGTACATGAGAACCCAATTAATATACATTTCTCTCTCATCCTCTCCAAGCCTCTCTCTCTCTCTCTCACACACACACACACACACACACACACACACACACTCACATGCAGAATGCAAGACTTCATAAAATTTCTAAAGAGTCTAGAGACCACAATCACCACATCTGTGCTAAAAGAAAAAAAAATCTCATAATTAACCCAAAGCACTGTTTCAGAGCTGCATTTACCTCCTTTAGAGGTTACAGAGTAATCACAATTATATTTTCCATGAAGTTTCCCAGTGTACTTTAGCAACATAAAGGCATATAATTTTACCTACAGGAAGAATTCACAATGCCCATTTCTGCCACCTTTTTCTTTCATCATCCACAGTTGAGGAGAAAAAGCTCAAAGTCAAAGACATGGTAGAATCCTTGAGAATCCAAAAATGGTGCCTGAGTAGGATGCCTAAAACTGACACAATTGTTAATGACAAGGTCTGGATATAAGACAGACACTTGTTGACTGACATCGGAAAATAAGATCATGAAGAAGTAGAGTCCTGGGAACTGAGAAGGTCAGGATCAACTGTATACTGTACATGTTTAAATAACTCAGAGTTAGGGATAATATAGGAGAAAGTTAAAGTGATCCACAAGTGGAAAATGCTGAGAAATCATAAGAGAGGGTAAAAGTGTTGGTAGATAAAAGAAAAAAACTAATTTAAACATGTTTAAAAGTAAGACGAGAGTATTATCTGAAACAAGTAGAGAAAAACAAAGAAGACAACTATCCCATCCTTAAGCCTACAGGTATGAAGTACAGTTGTAGGAGAAAAAAGAGTCACCTCTTGCTTGGTCTACAGCAAAGGCAGCAACTTCAGGAAAAGATAGTTGTGATGTCAAAAAACTGAAAGAATATTGAGAAAAGTTTAAAACTGTACCATAATTTTCTGGTAATGGTTCATCAACTCTAGAAAGCACAAGGAATGGATTTTAGAAGTCAGGGGTAGGGATATAATGAAAAAAAATAGTGTATGGATGCTGTAATAAGTAGGGTACTGGACATGATGGAATGTGATCTGGGAGACTGAGAGCTCTTACTGTAAATGACATAATGAATTTAAAGCATAATGAGATTTGTTCCAATAAATTCAAAGAAGATGGAGGTGAGGCTAGGAGTTTTGGAGGCAGGAGAGATAGGTTCCTGGGGCTATGCCTTCATCCTCAGTGATGCAAGGAAAAGGTATAGAGGAGGTATGAACTTAGTCTCAGTGCACATTCAATTCTTACTACAACCCTAGGTAGCAGGGTTATTATTATCATTTGAACTTGTTAGGAATAGAGTGACACCTAACTCTACACTAATTTAATTAATTAAGTTTGTTGGTACATTTTAGATATACATAATGGTCACATTCATCATAGTGAATTTGTACTTATGCATGATATATCTTGACTTTTCTTTTTTTCCCATTCACCTCCCCTCTCTTCAGTCCTCCTTTCCTACTTATACACAAAAGCTTTACTTCCATTTTATCCTTTACTTGTTTTTTTTTCTTTTCCTTTCCTTTCCCCTTCTGCCTCCCTACTTCCCCTTTCTGTTTGAACATTTTCTTCCTATTTCACAATATCTATTATACATTTTGGTTCTTGTTTACACTTTCAGTTTCTCACACCAAAGAAACCATGCAATATTTACAGAACTGTATCCAGTTTACTTCACTTAAGAGTATGGTCTCAAGGTGCATGTATTTAGCTAGAAATGTCTCGAATTTATCCTTCCTTATTACTGAGTGCTACTGCATTGTATAAAATTTTTTTTTTATCTTTAGACATTCAGCCATTGATGGACAGTTGGGTTGTTTCTAAAATTTAGCTATTACAAACTGTGCTGCTATAAACATGGGTGTGCATATATCATTGTGGTATGATGCCTTCAATTCTTATGGCAATACACCAAGGAATGGAACAGCTAGGTCAAGTAGAACCTCTAGTTTTAGTCATCTGAGGAATCTTCACACTGATTTCCACAGGATTGCACAAGTCTACACTCCCACCAACAATGGAGAAGGATTCCTTTTCCACACAACCCTGCCGGCATTTGTTATTGGTTGATTTCTTTATAATAGCCATTCTTTCTGGAGATGGAATCTTAGCATTGTTTTAATTTGTGTCTTTCAAACGACCAAATACTTAAACCACCAGAATAAAGGAGACACAGACCATAAGAGCTTAATTCTCTCTGCCTGAAGGAGGACTCTATAACTGAAGACAAAGAAAGAAGACACACAGATAAAGATCAGTCTGATGTACAGGAGCTGCCACATAATGATGGGTTTATATGGTTTTGTTTTCCTGTGAAAAAGATTTTATTTGGTTTTCAACCGGGACAAATAGAAAATTCTGCCTTTCCCTGCTCCAATACCTTCTTGGCTACCAAGAGATCCCTTCAAGTCAGGAAAAGCCACAGAATATTTAGCATATTCTATCAGTCTAAGGATAGGTTTTCCACATCAATTTAGTTTTCTATCTAACAAAAAATATAAGGCTATTATACTATGAGGAATATTATGCTAAAACAAAAGCAAGAAGTGAATTCTTTTTACCATGAGCAAAGATCTTTACACCTTACTTTTCTTCTACTATCAAGAAATATGGAGAAATATCCTGCAGAACATGAATAAGATTGAGAATTTGGATGGAAAGAGCACTTAAAAGCCTTCATTGATGGCTGTCGTAGTCACAGGATACAAGGAGAACAATTACACACAGGACACAGAATTTATAATACTATTTTATGATGGTCACCTAGAGTTAAATACAACGAAGTGCAGGAAATCTGTCCAAAACACTAAAGACCTAGAAAATTCAGCTGAGGACCTGGATCCTACAGTAGTGTCCTGCATGAGTTCAGCTGAAAACCTAGAGCCCCTGACAATGCCTCCCACAAGTCCATCTGGAGGCCTAGAGCCCGCAACAAGGACTCATGCAAGTCTGTTTTATGGATCTGTGCTGGAAAGGTCCAAAGGTCAGGGGAGGACACTAGAACGTCTATGCCAGCAGGGTGAAGGATCTGTGCCAGTAGGTTGAGGGCTCTACACTGGAGCCAAGAAGTGACACTCAAAATAAGACCCAGGGCTCCCCTGAAAAGTATCACAGCCATCCTCAGCAACAATGAGGTCCCAAGCTTCTCCAATGATGCAACAGTCAAGTACAAGTCAGGAAGCCAGTGTGACAACTTCTCCTGGAGATTAAATAGCAAACATCTTCCCCTCTGGAGCCAGGAAGTGATGCTCAAGTAGGAATCAGAGTTACTCCAAAGTGAACCACAGCCACTCTCAGCAATGAGGTCGGGAGCTTCTCTGATGAGAATGGCTGAAGTCATATTGGGGAAGCTAGCCATGACAGGCTCCTCCAGGAGAACCAACGGCTCCAAACAACAACACTTAGGAGAACCCACAATGCCATGCTCTTCTTCTCCAGATCTCTATTTATGCTGGCAACTTTCCTCAGGTGGGCCATCTACACTCAGCACCATACTGATTAATTCAGCTGGTATTAAGTTGACCACCAGTTTTTAATCCATAACAACGGCACAATATCAACCTGGAAATTTACAGCAAGTGCAAATCTAAGACCTAAGTGGTAAATGATAAATTACAAAATCTCTGTAGATAATATTAGCAATAAAATGATGTTCAAAATACAATGCACATAGATACAGCTGTGATGAGGAAAAAAACTTGACTGAGAGAATGAAAAGACACAACTTCATTAAATATTATCATCTTTTTTGATTGCGTTCAACCCAAAGTTTCTCTGCTAGGATACAGTCATACAAGCTGGCATTGATTGACACGCACAGTAGGATTTAATCATACTTTGTTAATACCTCTGACAACAGGCCTGAGAACTTCTTTGCACATCAAATGTGTATGGAGACATGATAAAGAATAAAAGGTATTATGTTTGTATTAATATTTGTATGTGTAACAATACTAATTTTGATATTATTCCTAATAAGATCAATATGAAATGTTTAGAGCCTCAAGACCCCATGACAAGATACACACTAGTAGTCAAATCATTATCTATTTTTTAATTATTTAATTTCCATGGTAACATAGTTTTTATTACCAAAAGAAAAAAAATAGGGGAGAAGCTAGCCATAGGAGTTCTTCTTACATAGGAGTTCTTCTTTGGGACCAAGAATTTAGTTCAGCAGCACAAGCGCTTGCCTGACAAATGCGAGGTCGTGAGTTCAATCCCCAGTACAAAAAAAAAAAAAAAAAAAAAAAAGAGTTCTTCATGCGTTAATAAAAATATTGTGGTCTCTTTTTTAACAAGGTAAAAACAGCAAACCTTCTTGTAACTACTTGTATTTATGAGCATCAAGAGTACCATTAGCTTCTTACACTCTATATTAATCAGACAAACAGACATAAGAGGATGTGTAGATTCTCATATTGACCTATTTATCTAAAAACCAAGATCAGAAAAGGAAACAACATTCTCACCTGAGAATAGCTCTCCCCCCTCAGCAACGATTGCCATTTCTTCATGGATTTATTGTTATTATTATTCTACCCTCAAGGGAATTAGGGAGTAAATAAAAATTTATGATCCAAACCTAATCTCTTCTTCTCTCCAGCCAAGGATTTTCCCTGCAAGGAAATATGTACATGAACTGCCAACCCTCTCACACAGGCATGTCAGACTGATCCCTAGAAAGTTATTCCATTCTGTCTCTGGAGCAGGCCTGAGCTCAAGCTGTTACCTGTGCTTTTCAAAAACTGCAACCATTGTGGGTTACCTCACTGCTTGGCAGAAATATCTGCTTCCCGCATCCCCTTATCAACCATCTTCATCTACACATGCGCATTATGGAAATTCTCATGAACACGCCTACACTCCTATGAGTCTGGAGGATTAAATGTCCATGAAACTAAGGAATTTCCAAAGCTCTAAAATCAAAAAACATATAATGCCAGCCTTTTCCCATGAGTCAGCACTGTTCACAGATGCCACGGAAAGAGAACAAGACGTCACCAAGAAGCAAACCTTCCCTGTGAATCGGCACCACGCACAGGCTACTGGGGGGAGAACCAGATGCCAGCCCCATAAGGCGTGCAGGCTGGGAAATAAGAAGAGCCAAACCACCCTACCGACCCTGCCGTAAGTGACCAGCTGTGTTTCTCAGGAGAAACACAGGATGCAATGAAGCTATTGAGCTAAAATACAATTTAATGCTTGTAGTGTTTAGTGTTTCACTGACTTTGAAGGTCTAAAGTCAGTAGTCTGATCATCTATTCAGAGGATAACAATATACAACGTAGCATCTATGGGGGAATCTCCTTGTGAAGATGGTAGTCATTGTTAATTCCCTATTACCTTGTTTTGAAGTCCTGTATCATTTTCACAGTTTTGTTGAGTTTGGTTTTGTTTCGTTTGATTTTATTATACTCTGATGACATGGGCAACTATTTCAAAGATAACAAGCTATATTATGGTAGCTGTTTTGGATTTACTATTATCTTGTTTGGAGTCCTTTATTGAATTCATTGTTTTGTTCTTATTAGTCCTACTCTGTTCTGTTTTATTTGATTTTTTACTACATCTGAAGGTATCTACAGCTATTTAGAAGACAAAAAGAGGCATTATGGTAACCGCTGATTTCCTATTGTTTTGAAGTGCTGTGTCACTGACTCTGGTTTGTTTTGGTTGGCTTTATTCTATTTTTATTTTGCTTAGTTTTATTCTCTTTAAAATAAAAATTAAAAAAAAGAAATAGATAATGACTAAGAATGGTCTTCATTCATGGAATGTTACTAATACAGACTATATTAACCCCTTAGAAAGAGGTTTGCTGTTTGTGATTCTGCCCATTTCCCCTACATTTGATCAGATCCCAAGGCTCCATTCCTTGGGGAAAAAGGTTTCCTTTTGTCAGTGAGAGAAAGTGCCTTTAGAAGAGACAAAGATTCTAACAACATAGACATTATAAACTAATCATCCATTCCTAATTGCTAGGCCTAAACCAAATGACTACCAGATAAGTTCTTAAGGATGATTCTGTCACAATGTGCAGAAAAATCATATGTCACCAAACTATGAATAAGTTATATACCAAATGTCCTTATTTTAGTGGTTTTAGCGTAGGATAGATTTTCCTACAGAATCACCAGTTTACATCATAGCTAGGTTCTCTTGCTACCCTATAAAAATCTCTGAACCACTAAGAATTTTAGAAAAGTAAAGTAGTACTATTTCAAGTTCATTTCACTATTAATCAAATATTGTTTCTATGGAAAAGTTTTGGATTTGTCTTTGACTGAACAATTTGAAAATATAATTTTTAGGTCAGTAATACTTGAATATTGTCAATTTCATATGTTCCAAACTGCTCACTCAAGAAACATTAACATATTACTGACTTCAACAATGAGTTCACTTTCTATGAATGTACTGATATATAATAGTCTGTAACTTAAATTTTCTTATTATTCTCTTTAGCTATAATGTTTATTCTTGTTTGTTTCAGGCAATAAATAGATTAATCAACTTAGTAAGGATATTCAGTCTGTTTGCCATTTGAAAAATCTACAGGATGAACACCTCTGCTTTGTGTAGGCTGCTTAATTATGCTAACTATATTTGACTGAGTATATATTAGACAGGGAGCCAAGCAGGATGTTTGGCTTAGAATATGATCTATTCTTCTCTACTCCAAATTACATCATTAATCTTCAATTTAATTTCTCACAGATTTTTTCATAGTCAATAGTAAGTATGTGTTGTATTGCCACTATTTAAACTCCTATAAAATTACAGTTTTGAGCAAAGAATGATATAACCTTAAGAATCCAGTATAACTGCGATAAAATTTTTAAAATTTAAATCATCTTTCTAAATATAAAAACAATGCTTATCCTTAGTAATCCTTAGTAATCAAGATAAAAAATAAAGAAGAAATTCAAACTGAGCTATAATTAAGGTGAAATTGAGTAGAATAAAGAAAACAGGGATGGTAATAAAAAGAAAAGAGTAACCATATTTCTTTTACCAAAATAATCATCCAAAAAACCATGGAATATTCTACTCCACCTATAACTGTTATAGAAAACAATATAGGATTAGGATAAGACATTGTTCAAATAAAAATGCCTTATAGACTTAAAGGATAGATACCATCTGTCTATGGAGCAAAAGTAGCAATGGGTTTAATTCTCTATAATCATCTTATTAGATGACTCACTAAGCAAGGAGATACATACTGACTACCAAGTGCAAGCCCTATACTGGCCATAGAGAATACCACAGTGAGTAAATAGGCCCTAGCCTCCTGAAGATACAATTTCAATGGGAGGAATAAAACTGTGACCAACCAATTATACAACAAATTATTCAAGTAGAAGTGTTAATAAGGTCAAAAGCACAGGAACACGTAGTGCTCTAAGACGAAAGGGAATCTAACCTAGTGAGAGAAACATGGAAGGATTCTTTGCTCAGTGTTATTCACTGATTTCTGAAAGATTCAGATAATTCCTATTGGGAAAATCAAAGTACTAGGAAAAGGGTTCATGTAGAGAGAGCCACAAATAGAAGAACCCTGAAATAAATAGGAACAGAAGTTATTCAAAGACATGTAAGAAGGTCAGTGTGCCTGGAGAGGAGAAAGCGAAGGGAGGGAGCTGAAGGTGAGACTAATGAAGCAGATGGCAGCCAAACCCCACAGCCCAAAGCTGCTGAATCTCCATGCTATTGACAATAATTTGAGGACAATAATTCTTCGTGTGGGAATGTGTACTGAACATAACAGGATGTTTAGCAGCATCCCTGGCCTCTACCCACCACATACCAATAGCATCTCTTTCTCATGCCTGTGTTCTAAAAATCAAACATTGTCCCCAGGCTATGTTGAATGTCCCTTTGGAGACAAAATCGCTCCTAGTTAAGAACCAATAGCATAGAACCTTACAGGTGATGTTAATAAATTTGGCCTCCATTCTAAAATCAGTGAGAAAAGTATTTGAAGATTAGTTGAACAAAAAAATAAAAATTGTTTTCAAACTGGGTAGGTCAAAAGGAGATTAACTAAAAGAGTGAAATTTACAGCTGCCAAAGAACTGGAAGCTCTCTAAGTCTAAAAAAGAAGAAGCAGGTCAGTGCAGCAACCTCTTCCAAGATATTGTTAATTAGATAAACTGTCCAGATGCAAGAGTGCATGGGGCCACGAGCTATGTACTTTCTCATTGCCCCTCCATTTTTTCCAAAATTAGACTTTAGAAGTCTTTGTGCATGTGTGTTTACCTTTGCAGCCTGGTAGTAATGTTCTATATAGTGGTTGCTAAATAAAACATTTGCTGTGAATTGTTGGAATTCTAACATGCATACTGGGGAAGAGGTGGGAATAAATTTTAGAGGGAGATTGCTAAAATACAGAATACACCGCAAAGATTATATTTTATGCTGCTTTAAGGACATGACACAAAACTAGAAAATCAAATATCAAAAACTAAGAAAATCTCAAATACTGAAAATGAAGTACTTAGACCAACAGCAGCAGTAATTCTTTTTTAGAAGTCTCAAGGTTGCACTAACTTGAGACTTATTGATGAGAACAGAAGTCAGTAAACTGTTTTCACCCTTGCCAGCTTATTTATTTCTGATTGTTAGGAAACACATGGAACTTTCTCACTGAGGATTTTTTTTCTCCTCTCTTTTCCTGCATGGCTAGTTGTTTTTATTTTAAGGAGTACTTGGAAAATATTTATAATTTAATTTAATTTAATTTAATGGCAATAAATCAGGAAATTTTGAGTTAGTGCATAAAATATTTGCTGCACAGAGCTTTATTTAGAAATATTAGAAAAGGGAGCATTTTTTTCTCTAGTGACAGGTGAATGTTTATTTTTCTCAGTGCCTTTACCCCCAACATTAGTCTTTTCCTCTCTTGCTCATCCCCATATGTGGGTTCTGCCAGTGAATTTACTGTTCTTTCTCCATCTGTACTCACAAACCATGGCCCATCTGTGCAGGATGGGTTTCACTCAAACCAATAACCAACAAGCAAGAGCCAATGTCCTTAAGCAAGCTGAAAGAAGAAACACTGCCAACAGAATTTCTCTGACCCATAAGCCAAGGAGTCTTCAATAGCTGATGCTGTCCTTAAATAGTTCTCATTTCTGGCTCAAAGCTCTAGGCAAATTCTTGATTCTTTAAAAAGCATATGATTCTTCATTCAATCATGTTATAAAGAAGTAGTACTTGCTTCTGAGCAATTACAGCAGAATTCCTGAACTGGCAAACATAAGAACTACCTGCCTTCACGGCCCTAAATCCCACTACAGACTTACAAGAATTTAACAAAACCTCAATAGAATTTGCATGCAAAATTTTGTGTGCACCAAAATTTAGAATACTTTGTCTATTAGAGAAATAATTAATAATGATCACACAACTGATTACTAATGCATCTGAGATATATAAATATAAGAGATAACATAAATTATTTTACCCTTTACTAGACTAAAATCTCTGTGGAGGAGGTCTTCTCTTAGTTGGTGCATATTAGTGACACAGAATAATGAAATTCATTTTGGCAGATGGTTAAATGCATATAACACATTTTGACTACTTTCATCTCCCAAAACCCTCCCATACCCTTCCTCCCCTTCCCTTGACTCCTTTCACTATCTCTAAAAATCTACCTTCTAGTTTTCTGTCATGTTGTATTTATATTTATTTATGTTTATTTACCTTTAGATTGCATATTGGGTGATACTATGTACCCCCAAGTCCTCACATACTTTTGATGGGGCTGAGTCTGGCACTTGTAATTGATTTGTTGTCTAGTGCTGGGATTGATGATGTGAGTGCTGCACCTGCCCAGGGTGGAGCTGAGATACAGTGTAAAGGAGGTGGGTCATCCTCTTCCACACTTTCGCCCTCTCTCCTCCCTCTCGCTAGCATGCCTTGCTGCTTGCGGTGGCCATGAATGGTGGCTCTGCCACGCCATGCTGGCTTGGAGCCAACTGACTATGGATTGAAACTCCCGAGAAACTGTAAGAAATAAACTTTTCCTTCCCTAATTTTGGGCATCAGGAATTTTGTCTCAGCAACGAGTAAAAAGTGACTAAGACAGAATTTGGTACCAGAGAGTAGGGCTGTTGCTGTGACTATTCCTGACCATGTGGTACAAGAGCCTTTGGCAATGGCTTGCGGGAAGAGTTTGGAAAGGTTCGGGGATGTAGCCTATACACATAGAGCTGGAAAAGGTTAGGTTGTTTTGTATGGGAGATTCTGGTCAGAGTTCAGAAGACCAGAAGGCTGACAGAAAGCCTGCTGGTAAAGACCAGGTTCCCGTGGGAAGTTTGGAAAGGTGCAGAGATGTCACTTACACACATAGAGCTGCAACAGCTTAGGTTGTTCTGTATGGAAGATTCTAGTCAGAGCCCAGGAGACCAGAAAGTTGATAAAAAGCCTGCTGGTAATTACCAGGCTCAGGAGGTTTCTGCTGGAAAGAAGGACTGCATTGGGTGTTGGACTCCACACAAAGTGTGTTATGGCTTGGCAGAAAGTTTGTCTGCATTTTGCCTGTGCCCAGAAACTTTGCCTGAGACTGAGATTAAGGGCAAAGCAATGATTAGTTTAAAGAAAGAAATTACAAGGCAGCCAAATGTTGAAATGGTGGCCTGGCTCTTGTTGGGGGCCCTTAGCCAGATTTATGTTGGGAATCAAGAGCAAAGAGCATGAAATGATGATTTAAAATGTGAGTTTGGCCAGGAACCTGTGGACTGTAAAGATGGAGCTGAGATCTTAATTGCTGAGAAGGAACAAATGAATAAAAAAAATGACCTGAGGGCATCCCAGGAAGCAGTGGGCCTCCACCCTTTGAAGCCTCAGGCCTTCAAAAGTGAAAGAGTTTGCTCAGAGGAAAAAGCCACAAAGTGCCTTGTCCCAGAGTGGCAACAGAGGCCACAGGAGGTTTCAAAAGGGTGGTAGCCACACCAGATTCCAGAATGGCAGCGGCCATGCCAGATTCCAGAATGGCGGCAACATAGAGAAGCTGTTCCTCACAATCAGGTTCAGAGAGTTCAGTGATCCAGGCAGTCAACCCCTACAATCGAGAGAGGAAATCCTGGCTACTGCTCCAGCTGGCAGTGGACCTTGTCAGCATCCATGTGGCGCTGGTTTTAAGTACAAGAAAAGGCTAAGGCAGCTTCCAACACGCCTGCAGAGAGCAATGTGTAAAGATATAAGGGTGAAGCCAAGGAACATGGATCATCCAAGGAAAGCTATGAAAGTTAAAACCCTTGAAAGTGCCGCAGGGGTGGAATCCCTCAAGCCTTTTGGAGCATGCAATCAGATTGCTTCAGATGCTGAGCAGAAAACCAGCAGGACTTAATGTTTGCCCTGCTGGATTTTGGAATTGCTTTGGTTATAATGCTTTGTATTCCCCTGTTTGTACATTTTGGAATGGTAATGTTTATCTTGTGCCTTTATATGTTGGAAGTGTTTAACCTTGTTTTCATTTGTACAAGGGGTTACAGTTAAGAGTTTGCATAGATCTTGGAGGAGATTTGGGACTTGGACTTTTCAGCAGTGCTGAAACTCTTAGGACATTGGCAAGTCTTGGAGAGGGACTAGATGTCTTTCATATTAAGGATGTACATGAGTCCTTGGCGGTCCAGGTGTGGAATGTATTGGGTGATACTATGTACCCCCAAGTCCTCATATACTTTTGGTGGGGCTGAGTCTGGCACTTGTAATTGATTTGTTGTCTAGCACTGGGACTGATGATGTGAGTGCTGCACCCATGCAGGGGTGGAGCTGAGATGCAGTGTAAAGGAGGTGGGTCTTCCTCTTCCACACTTCTGCCCTCTCTCCTCTCTCTCACTAGTGTGCATTGCTGCTTGCGGCAGCCATGAATGGTGGCCCTGCTACACTATGCTGCCTTAGAGCCAACTGACTATGGATTGAAACTCCCAAGAAACTGTAAGAAATAAACCTCTCCTTCCCTAATTTTAGGCATCAGGTATTTTGTCTTGGCAATGAGCGAAAAGTGACTAAGACAGATTGCTTGTATAAAAGAAAACGTGCAATATTTAACTTTCTTAGATTGGCTCATTTTACTTAACATTATGACCTCCAATTGTATACCTGTCTTTTCCTATAAAAGACATGATCTATTCTTCTTAATGGCTGAATAATACTCCCTTGTGTAAATACACCACAATTTCTTTAGCTATTTGGCTACTAACAGGCACCTATGGTAGGCCGTTTCCACAGTTTGGCTCCTGTGAGTTGTGCCATTATAAACACAAAAATATATGTATCACTATAGTATGCTGTCTGGATAAAATTCCTTTCCCTACAACCTCACCAACATTCTTTGTTTATTGTATTTGTGATGACAGCCATTCTGACTATCAGAGTGAAATGGAAAATCAATGTAGTTTAGATTTGCAATCTCTAGCAGCTAGAAATGTTGACTATTTTCTTCTATACTGACTGGCTATTTTCGCTTCCTTTGAAAATTCTCTTTAATTCATTTGCCCACTCATTGATTTGTATATTTTTTTTGTTTGGTTGATTGGTTGACTGCTTTTGGTGCTATTTTAGTTCTTTATATATTCTAGATCTTAATCTATCAGAAGAGTGGCTGGAAAACATTTTTCCCCATTCTTTTCACTCTGTTGTTTCTTTTGTTGGAAAGAAGGTTTTTAATTTGAAAGGGTCCCATTTGTTGTTTCCTCTTTTTTATTTATTAGTACATGTTTGTAGTAATGCATTTTATGGTCATTTGGGGGCATTGGTACAAATACGTAATCCAGTTTGTTTCCTTTTTGATCTCCTTTCTTCCCTCTTCCCTCTCTCCTCTAACTCCTCTTTCTCCCTTTTTGTTCTTGTTGATTATTAATCACAGTTCATGTTTATGGCATATGATGTCCACACTAAAGGAGGTTATTAGGATCTTGTACCTGACATATCCTCATTCTACCTATTTCCCCATCCTTTCCCCCTCGCCCTTTGCTTTGGTCCCCTGAACCCCTTGCTATCTGCTAGAGATCCACCCCAGGTCTCCTTCTATCCTTCCTTTATTTTTTCCTTAGCTTTTACTTTGCCTTACTCAAATGAGAGATACCACACAATTTTTGAGCTTTTGTGTCTGATTTGTCACACTTATATTACATTGTAATATATTATACTTGATCTTTCACAAAGGAGTCAAATATAATATATACAGTAATTTCATATATATCAAGTATAAGATGTACAGTAGTTACAAATATTATTTATATATATATTTTCCAGGTACATCCAATTTCCTAAAAATATCACAAGTTTGTCTTTCTTTATAGCCAAGCAATATTCCATTATATATAGATACTGCATTTTCTTTATCCACTTGTTTATAGATAGGTGTACAGATTGCCTCCAGGACTTACCTTTTATGAATTGTGCTGCTGTATACATTGGTATGCATTTATCACTGTAGTATGATGTCTTAAATTCTGGGAGGAAGACATCTATAAGGGGGATACTTAGGTCATACAGGATTTCTAGTTTTTGTTTTTTAAAAATCTCCATATTGGTTTCCATAATGCTTGTACTAGTTCACATTCCCACCAACAATGTAAGAAGGTTCCTTTTTCACTAAAGGCACACCAGTATTTGTTATTTTTTGATTTCTTGATGATTGCTATTCTTTCTGGCATAAGATGAAATCTTGGCTTTATTTTAATCTGCATCTCTGTAACTGCCAAGGATGTTGAATATTTTTTTCATTTATCTGTTGGACATTTTTATTTCTTCCTCTTTGAAGTGTCTGTTCACTACACTTACCCATTTCTTAACTGAGTGTTCAATTTTAGGTGTCTATTTTTTTTTTCATTCTTTATATATTCTAGATATTAGTCCTCTATCTTAGGAGTAGCTGACAAGTTTTTTACCAATTCTGCATGTTGTCTCTTCACTCTGGTAATTGATTTTTTTGCTGTACAAAAAAGGTTTTTAGCCTGCTATAGTTCCACTTGTTGATTCTTGCTATTATTTCTTGTGAAATTTTGATTCTGTTTAGAAATTTCTTTCTTACACTTGCAGCTTCAAGTTTTTTATCTATCTTTCAGTAGGTTTAATGTTTCTGTTTTAATGCTTAGATCTTTGATCTATGTAGATTTTAATTGAGTACACAGTGAGAGACATGGGTTCAATTTCAATCTTCTACAAACAGATATTCAGTTTTCCCAATTTGTTCAATAGGCTATCTTTCATCCAACATATGCTTTTGTCAAAGGTCAAACAGTTGAATGTGTCAAGGGATGCTTTTTGTATTCTGTTTTATTGCTCCAGTTTTATGTTTTTGTTCCAGTACCATATCGTTTTTATCACTATTGCTTTATAGTATAGCTTAAAGTCAAGTATTGTGAAACCTTCCCAAGACTGCTTTTGCTATTCTGGGCCTCTTATTGTGCTATTGAAATCCTGTTCAGGAAGTCTTTGCCTATGCCTGTGGCTTCAAATGGAGAACAACATGTCTTAATCATCTTCATATCTCAGATTAAGTTACATGGCAAGTAATCAATAATATCAGATAAGTAAATGTGTAAATATCTATATAAATTAATATCTACCTTAGTAAGTTTTCTTATCTTACTTGTATATAAGAAAAGGTTTTATAATTCATGATTTCATTTATATGTGTAATCTAAATTTTCAAAATGTCAAATACACTGAAATAAAGAGTAAAATAGTAGTTAACAGGTATAAGGAATTAGAAGGTAGGAGAAAGTTGGGAAAGTAGATCAAAAGATATGAAGTAAGACAATTATAGGATGAACAAGTCTCGAGATCTAGTGTGCAACATACAAACTATATTTATAATGTATTTCATTCAGAAGTTTTTTCCCAAGAATAAATATTTGGCACTTTACTACAATAAAGGGTAATTTTCAGGATGATAGATATGTTAATTTGTTTGACTATAGCAACTATCTATATGTGTACAAAAATATCACGTATACCTTAAATATATATAATAGTTCAGAAGAAAAATTTCTCACTATACAAAAAGAGAAAAAAAATGAAATGCCAAGACCTTTACTTCATTCAATCACTTGAAATGTTACAACATACTAAGTTCCCAGGAAGTAAATAATGTTCCTCTCATCCACCATTTCTACCACAAGTACATATTAAGTCTCGATTTTTAAAATAAACTGTACTACATATTATAGTCATAAAATCGTCAGCTTACTACTCCCAAAGCTTTCACCTTGCTTTCTCCCTCATATATACCATTTGCTGATCACTGGCTGCTCATTGGTTCTTTATGTTTTGTAGTATTTGCCTCTAAAATTATCTATGAATTTTCTAAAAACAGAGGAATAGTTTTTGCCCTTGCCATAAATCACACACACACAGTACTAGAGCCTACATGAGATTTGAGAAGTCAATAGCTCAAATGCAGAACAAATACCTAAAAAGAAATACAGAACAAGAATTACAAAATGCAGGTTCAAGAGCATCCTTAGGTTTTGCAATGATATACAAATTTTATGCAAATAGGATTTGATGTGTTAAGCGCTTTGAATTTTTTACCAGTTTTGTATTTTATTTACCCTGAATCTGTCCAAAAATGACAAATGGTTTCCTCTTTACAGAGTACTTCATGAGGATTGCTGAGGAAGGACACTAGAATAAGTTATTCATTCCTAATAAATCACCGTAATTTATGTTGCACTTGTCCCACTGAAAAAGATGATAAGAGGCCAATGTGCATATCATTTCCTCAAACAAACAAAAAAACAAGCAGAAAGCACCTTTCACCAAGTTCTTACTCTGGACAAGTACCGCAATTGTGAAACAAAATCGTGATGGCTGAGAGAAGAGCATTAAGCAATGCTGAAAGAAATCAGTTGCCAAATGGAGTTTAAAATAGAACTCTTAAAGGTAACTGAGATGAAATTAATGTTACATTGTCTCAATATTAGTGCTGCTTTTGCCATAACTCTGCCTGGAAATGCTGTGAGGAACTCAAAGAAGTTAGAGGAGAGGAGTCCTTTCTACTTGGTGCTTAAACGATCCATACATCCAACCTCTGTCACAAAACCAGATATGTACTATGACCTGTAAATAACTCATCACTCAGCACCTCAATTGCAGCATGCATAATAATCATCTGGAGAATATAAAACAGTACCTGAGATTCACCCTAGAGATTCTAGTACATTAGGATGAGGCAGGGCCCAAAATATTTCATCTCCAAAAGCTTCTTAGTGATATAGATCCTCCTAGTCTGTATGCTACATTTTGAATGACGTTTCTCCAGATGATATTGTTTATGATTTATTTTACACATCAAGGCAGCTTCTGTATGTTTAAAATAATCAGATTAACTTATTACAGAAGGGAAACACACTATAGATTTGGTCTATATTATACCATCCTGGGTCCTGTAGAGAAAAACATCGTTTATGCTTAGATTGATAAATTCACTCAAAAGTGAAATGTCCAGGGTGAGGCGGTTTGTCTCTAACATTATGTTCTTTTTATTTCACCACAGTTGTTACTGAAGTCACACAGTGGATAAGATCACTTCGGGAGAAAGAAAAAACTCAAGAAAGGCTAAAGTCAGAACATTCAAGAATGTTATTGTTGAGCTGAACTGTGTCTCCTCTAAAATATTTGTGCTGTGATCATAATCAGCAGTATCTCAAAATATGACCTCATTTGAAAATAGAGTCCTTATAAAAGTGACCAAAGAAAAGGAGTCTATTAAAATGAGCCCAAATCCAATATGAACGACTCTTTATGAAATTTGGACACAGAGATAAACACACCCAAGAGTGAGACAACATAAAGGCACACAGACCACCCATGATCAGAAGCTAAGCAACACCACGTATTGCAAGAGGCAAAAATTCTCCTCTAGAGTCTTCAAGGAGAGAATAGCCAATGCCTTGATCTCAAACTTCAAACTCCACAACTGTGTGACAACATATTTCTATTATTTTAAGCCACCCAGTTTTTGGTACTTTGTCAAAGCAGCCTTAGGAAGCTAATACTGTTATTTACAGGAACAAAAGGAGTACCAGCAAAAGAGGTTAAGAGGTCATGTTTAAAGGGAAAGGAGTGCCGCACCATAGGACCAAAAGGAGGAAGAGGTCAAACCGAATTTAGATTAAAGAGACATGTAAGAACTTCATAGAAAATTTCCAACAATTATTTTCCCTCTAAAATGACCTTTCTGATCAGGTGAACTTTAGCTGACCATGTGATCAGGAAATTTCAGAATACTTTGAGCACTGAAAGTTGTTCGTGGGAAAGAATAATGAAGCCTTACATGTTTAGCAGGACCTTATTATTCAGAAATTTTTTATCATTTATTCTCAAAAGAATATAGTGAAGTAGACAGTATCTCCATTGTTAAAATCAGAAACTGAAGCTGAAAAAGAATTAATCTTTACATGCAGTTGTGAATATACTGGCATTCTTATAGATTTAATAGGCTTTCTATTTAATATCTACAGCATTGTGAGAGAGATTCCTTACCTACCTTTCACAGGTCTTTAATGTTACAGAATGTTAGGTATGTAGCATTCAAACTCATGGCTGTTGGCCCTGAAACTCAAGTTCTTTGCATGGCACCTTCATTGGCCTTAATATGGACTGCAGAACTCCCATGAATTATTGAAATGAAACAGGTACTAAAAGTGGATTTATGAAACTACAGGATGATGACTTCACAGAAACAGAAGACACTCATCTGAGAATCCTTGTGGATATAGTGGCACCATTCACATAATCATAGTTGATTTGTTTCCAGAATGAAATATCTTTTTCATAAAAGCATCAGTAAAATTATTTTTAGGTCAAATAAATGAACTGGTCAAAAAAATGCAACTGGATACATGGTTAGGAAATCGCAAGGCAGAATTTAGAAGTCACTCTCTGAATCACGTGTGTACTTATTCTCCTCCTTGATCAAGAGTAGTAGAGACTGGTTATGGTGGTGCACACCTATAATACTAGCACTTTGGAGGCTGAGGCAGTATGATCACAGAGTTCAAGCCCATCCCACACATATTAGAGACAACCAAGGTAAAAGTTGTAGCTCAGTGAGAAGGGCCTAGCTTCAATCCCCAGTACTATTTTTTAAAAAATAGAGTAGTAGAAAATCAGCCCAAGAACAAACTACATGGCATACAATGTAAGATTTAACCATGTAACTACAGTATAAGATGTAAGCATTTTTATTAGTATTATATTTTCTTGTCACACTGAAGGTTACAGAAAACATTTAATAAAGATTTCTCACAGGACTTAAGTTTTTTGCAAAGAAACTAAATTCACTTTAACATGATTTTTCTTTCACCTTAAAATTCTGAAATTTTTCAATATTGCTTAATATGCAAAAATATAGATAGATAAGCAAATGATTCAGCAATCTCTTTTTATTATTAAAAGCATATTTTCAAACTCACAGAGCTATAAAGGACCTCCAAGAAGAATTTAACTTATACTTGTAGTCTTAATACTCTACACAAATGTATCTTCAATAATGGTCATGATGGGAAGTTTCCAAAGGGCTGCCCTCAATCATGCTATCGTCTTCATATTTCACAGCAGGTCTCAAGACAGAGTCAATTCCTTCACGGGGATCTCACCCATTCCTATACCCTCTCCCCTCAAACCAAAAACACTTGACAGCTTAATTTCACCCAACATCCAGACTGATCCTGATCTTATGAAGGAATTCTATGAACAGTTCTATCCCAAAATTTAAGTCATAAGAAGAAGCTAACCCCTTCTGTGAGCCAGGCACACACACACACACACACACACACACACACACACCACCCACCAAAAAGCAACCAGCTGATTTGGGAAAACACAGACTGAGATGATAGCTACTGAAGTAAAAAAAAAAAAAAAAAACCGTTAATGCTTGTATTGTTTGATTGTCTTTGTTGGCCTAAAGCTGGTAGTCTGAGCACCTCGTTAGAGGATAACAGTATGCAATATAGCAACTATAGGGGATCTCCTTCTGAAGGTGATAACCATGATTAATCCCCTATTATCTTGTTTTGAAGTCCTATATCATTTTCATTGTTTTATTTTAATTGGTCTAATTCTGTTTTGCTTTGATTTTTATCATCTCAGATGACATGGGCAACTATACCAAAGATAACAAGATATATTATGGTAGCCATTGTTGATTTCCTATTATCTTGTTTTGAAGTCCAGTATTCCCTTCACTGTTTCGTTTTGATTTGTTTTATTCTGTTTTGCTTTGTTTCATTTTATTATGTCTGATGGTATGGGCAGCTATTTTGAAGGTAACAAGCGGCATTATGGTAGCCATTGTTGGTTTCATATAATCTTGTTTTGAAGCCCTGTACCACTTACACTGTTTTGTTTTGATTGGCTTTATTCTGTTTTGTTTTGGCTTGGTTTGGTTTGGTTTGGTTTTATCCTCTTTAAAATAATTTTTTAAAAAAGTCTTGAATCACACAGAATTCACACAAACCTCCTAATTCAACTCAGGTATTTGCACTTCATTTGTGATTGCCTGGGTTAGTCTGCATGCAAGTTCTGTGGAGCTTTCTGTTATTGTTCTTCATTTGTTTGAGTTTTTTTTGTTGTTGCTATAACATACATATGGTTGTATTTCTCCAGAGTATGATTTTGTCTTCATCTGGCCTGCCTCTTGCCTAGATCAGAGTCTTCTCTGTTCCTAGTAACAGAGAAACTTTGAAACTTTGAAATCACCTGAACAATTTCTCTGGTCCCATGAATTTACACGTGTGCCTTAACTCTTAAGAACTCACATTATATTACTTTACACTGTCTATCAAAATACTTACAACTACATACATAATAAGCTTATATTTAGTCTATTACTACACCTTTTCATAATCTTTCCTACATATCAAATGTATTTAAGCAAATATATCATCTCAATGCCTGGTGCATCTCAGTATACTCAGAATTTCCAAAGTTAACTGGGTTACATCCAGTCCAACCTTAAGCACAACCTATGCTTCAACACTTTGTCTTTTGTCCCTTTTCTAGGGTTTTCACCATTGAAATTTCATAATTTCTATTTTATAAAATAAAAATTAGATCATCTTAAGAAAAAGAGAGGAGATACCCACAATAGCCACAGGTAGTAAAGGCAGAAATAAGATTGTATAAGTTGCTTGTTGTTCACAAAATAAAAAATATAAATATGTAATTTTTAATTAACAATTTTTAAATGTTGGTATTAAATCTTCCTTGTTTCAGAAGTTTTAATAATATTTGCATCTAATTAAAATTGCAGCAATTGAATCTCAAGAATCAATCACATATGTCTTTAAATTTTGCTTGTTGGTGTTATGTTTTACTTCAGGTGATTTTAGAAATATATATTCTATTAAGTACATTTCAAGAAGTCTAAGTATGTCAAATGCAAAGACTATGTCTTTGCACTTGACATGATAGTTCCATCCTATATTTAATCCTTAAGTCTCTACACATTGTCATTTTATTGATTTGCAAAATTTTTGCTGGAATTACAGTGAAAGCTGCACTAACAGTTTTTATTACTAATTCAGAAAATAAAATAAATAGGCATACACAAGTCAAGTGACACTTATTCTAACACGCTAAGTCAATTATAATCCTCTTTAACCCAAATATCTTCCATAAACTTCCAGGAAGTTTATAACTGTTCCACACAATTTTCAAACCCTTTTCCATCTTTTAAATATATACCTTCAGGGGCTGGGGATATAACTCAGGGCATAAGCACCTGCCTGGCAAGTGCAAGGTCCTGAGTTCAATTCCTGGTACCAAAAAAAAAAGAATTAAATAAAAATAAATAAATACATACATACATACCTTCAGATACAGAAGTTTTGGGGAATCCACTACCAGTGTGATCCTCTGGTTCTATATCTTCTAAGAAGAGTGAGCAGAGAGTTTTATGGAACTGCACATTATTTCTTTTGAGATGCCAGGAAAACCCACATTCTAAAACTTCCTCCAGTCCTCATATAGTTCCTGATGTTTGAATTAATCAAAGATTTTTCACTCTAGGAACATTATTATTAAGACTGGCAATAATCTAGTTTTACTACTTTAAAACTGCTGTCACTTTTATACAACTTAGAGTGACCAGAGCTCTAGTTGCATACAAGTGGCAAGAAAAAAATAAATCATGAGGACCCCACGAAGCTTAGTCTGGGAAAGAGGCCACCCAAAGGAAGCAAAGGGCAACAGACTCAAGATTAAAAACCAAGCACATGTGTTTCCTATAAGCAAAGAAAGCTTTAATATCCCAGATTATACTAGCCAGGTATAATCAGGGCATAAACAACAGGAAAAATCATTAATAAGCATGAAGGTAACAAGTGATTTTCAGCTTACACACTTCACTTTCTCCTTCTACCTTCAAGTAAATCAAACATGCTTATCAGACATTATTCTATGTGCCAAGCAATTTGGGGAGTAATTGGTTGTGGAAAATTCCATGAGAATCAGAATCTTTCATTTTTATCCTTCTTCCTTTTTACATGCTGTTACTCAAATGCTGGTTGAACAGCTATGTTTAAAGTCTATCCCAGGCACAATAGAAAGAGAAAGCAAGCAATCAGTCTCCTTGAAGGCTCCAAACCATGAGAAAATAAAGTAAGACCTGGAATGGTGAGCCTGATGGCCTGCTTCTCAAATTTGGCAGTAAAGATCTCCATCTGCGTTCCTTGGACCTTTTGAAAATCACTGTGACTGACATTTTAAGACCCAGAATACTAGAGCCAACAGTCATTTTAGAGGGAAGAACAGAGTGAATCATTCACTGGTTACATCTATGGGTTTACTTATGGAAAAACTGAACTATCCCATCGGAAAAATATCTGCAGCACACATACTCTGTACTTAATGTATATGCAGCCAAAGTCATACAGGGTAAGAAACAGACTATAATTCCAAGGAAATATAAGTTTCTAAAAACTAAATTGATTTCATTCATGCTTCAGCTACCCTGTTCGTTTCCAGTATTTTTTATGCTGATAACCTCCCTCCTGACTCCACTGTTCATGCTCGGGCTCACACATTCTCTTAATCTGTTAATTATCTGTATTAGTTATTCATCAAATACTATATACTTTTGATGGGAACCAGACCAAGAATTTTTTTTTTATTTCATGGTCTCCTAGGAATAACTTACAGGAGGCAAATCTAGATTTCATTATACAGCACACACAATGTACTCCCCGGAGAAATGTCACCATTAAAACAAAGCTGCTTATCTTTTCCTTTCAAAGCAAAGTAATGCAGATTTTTGAAATTTTAAGCCAATGACTAAACATTCAAAAACAACGAAATATTTATAGGAAAAGATATTATGCTTTCAAAATTATCTTCCACAAACTTTTGCCGTGTTTTCTAATAGAAAACATCAACCTAATGCTTGAAGTTCCAGATATGAACCTAAGGCTATTTTAAATTGTCCTGCTTTAAAAATTGAAAAATACTACATGTGGAGACTCTAAATGACATTTTCTTTTTTCTTCTCCCCTTACCAAAATCAATCAAATTACAATGAATATCCAGAACAGTATGAGGGAAACCTTATCTTTCACAACACATATATAACAAACAGCAAGGATGCTTCCCATACCAGTATTGCACGCGGAGAGTCAACAAAAGAGAGAAAAGAATACAAACTGCCTGCTGTAAGAAAGACTAGAGCAAGAGATCTGAGAGCTTACAGAGAATTTAAGAACTGTGATCCAAAGAAAATCTGAAAGCAAACAAGATGAACAGTGAAATCAGAAAGGAAGAAAATGAACTAGAGAAATAAAGGGCCCCAGACAGGAGTGGATACTAAGGTCAAAGTAGCCAATGGTCATAACCATGGTTTCAGAAAGCAAAAATTCTTTAATTTTCTCTTTGAAAACTAACACTAGATTCAAAAGATTAAAGTGTGTTTCTGATAGTATTTGATCCCAAAAAGTCAAACTGATCTCGTGTTTGTTGTGTATCAGAGCTAGAAAAATGAGTCTAGATAAGTCAGTTCATGTGCTGATTTATTGCTATCCAATTAGGAAACCCTTGGTTCACTGATCAGAAGCAAAGATTAAAGGGAAAAAAAAATACTACAAAGGCTAAAACTTCTATAATCTCTCTCAACCAACTACACAAAAAGATACGCCAAACCTAATTTAGTATGGGTTATAAATCACCACAAGTGCTAAAGAGGGGGAAAAAGATGTTAACATTCAAACATGTTTCTTCTGGATTTTGGTTATTGTTATCTTACCAAAAATATAAAAATATATTTTAAATGAAAACCAAAATGTCCTTAGTTCAGCTGTCCATGCAGATCAAATATATTCGATGTAGTGCAATTCTTAAGGAAGAAATATTTCTCCCAATACAGAATATTGCACAGACTAGAGTAAATATATTTGTTATAATTCTTATTTGATCTACTTCACTCTAATGTCCTAGACCTTGTTAAATCAGCAAAGATATTGGTCAGAATAAATACATGAATAACTAACACCATGAGGTTGAGGAATTTGCTTCAGTCTAATAGTTATTTAAGCAACTACTGCTCTGTTCATTAGATGATGCTAATACTTCAATATGTTGATTATGAAAGCTCAAAAAATTTAAATTACATTTTTACTTTTTGTTCTGTAGGCTAACTCACATGGAAAATGGGTGCAGCAAAACTAAAATCATCTTAAAATTAGGAAAGCAAAATAATAATAAATCAAAAACTGAAGTATCAACAAATATACTGACTTATGAATAAGTAATGAGTATATCAAGAGATTTTTATCAACTCTAATGTCTATTCAGCATCTCAGTTGTAGCAAGTTGTACAACACAGAAGGAAAGGATCTACAAACAAGGGAAGGCCAGGCGTCAGAAAGTATGGATTTTAAATCTTCCCCTGATAAACCATATGTTTGGCAAATCATAACTTCTATAAACCTCAATTTTCTCTGGACATCCCAGCTCATCAATTGTCTCAGAATTATTATGATAATTAAATTACATGATGTAGGTAACATTGTTTTATCTGATAAGCCCCATATAAATTTATTACTACTACCAATATACAGCTCAGCAGAGGAAACGACCTCAGAAATAATGAAGAATAAATCTGATTAAGTGTGAGGTTTATTTGGCAACAGAATACTATTAAGCTTCATTAATATGATTTCGAATGTACATTTTCAACCTTATTTCTCCAAAATGGTAGTTGGCATTTCATATGCACTTGTTAAAAAATAATAATAATAATTAAACAAAATAATTAATAAATTATTTTCCTTCTCTGAGACATACATAGCCATAAATATAAAGAAATGGTCTTTTTGCTACCTAAGAAATGTTTTTAAAATAATAAATAGCTAC